>OZ030012.1:16639526-16732026 GCA_964023405.1 Apodemus agrarius
AGAATTCTCAATACTGAACATCTATGCGCCAAATGTAAGGGCACCCTCATTCGTAAAAGAAACTTTACTAAAGCTTAAAGCACACATTGCACCTAACACAATAATTGTAGGTGACTTCAACACTCCAATCTCCTCAATGGACTGATCAGGAAAGCAGAAACTAAACAGGGACACAGTGAAACTAATTGAAGCTTTGGACCAAGGAAATCATCAAACTAACAGCTGAAATCAATCAAGTAAAAACAAAGAGAACCATAAAAAGAATCAACAAAACCAAGAGCTGGTTCTTCGAGAAAATCAACAAGATAGATAAACCCTTAGCTAGACTAACCAAAGGGCACAGAGACAGTATCCAAATTAACAAAATTAGAAATGAAAAGGGGGATATAACAACAGAAACTGAGGAAATTCAAAAGATCATCAGATCCTACTACAAAGGTCTATACTCAAAACAACTGGAGAATCTGGAGGAAATGGACAATTTGCTAGACAGATACCAAATACCAAAATTAAATCAGCATCAAGTAGATCAGCTAAACAGTGCCATAACCCCTAAAGAAATAGAAGGGGTTATAGAAAGCCTCCCAACCAAAAAATGTACAGGAATAGATGGTTTTAGTGCAGAATTCTACCAGACCTTCAAAGAAGACTTAACACCAATACTCTTCAAACTATTCCACAAAATAGAGACAGAAGGGACACTGCCCAACTCATTCGTCGAAACCACAATTACACTGATACCTAAACCACAAAAAGATCCAACAAAGAAAGAGAACTACAGGCCAATTTCTCTTATAAATATTGATGCAAAAGTACTAAATAAAATTCTTGCCAACCGAATACAAGAGCATATCAAAACTATCATTCAACATGATCAAGTAGGCTTCATTCCAGGGATGCAGGGATGGTTCAATATACGGAAATCCATCAATGTAATCCACTACATAAACAAACTAAAAGAAAAAAAAACACATGGTCATCTCATTAGATGCTGAAAAAGCATTCGACAAAATTCAGCAACCTTTCATGCTAAAAGTCTTGGAAAGAGCAGGAATTCAAGGCCCATACCTAAACATAGTAAAAGCAATCTACAGCAAATCAGTAGCCAACATCAAAATAAATGGAGAGAAACTTGAAGCAATCTCACTAAAATCAGGGACTGGACAAGGCTGCCCTTTCTCTCCATATCTTTTCAATATAGTACTTGAAGTTCTAGCGAGAGCAATTAGACAACATAAGGAAGTCACAGGGATACAAATTGGAAAGGAAGACGTCAAAGTATCATTATTTGCAGATGATATGATAGTCTACTTAAGCGACCCAAAAAACTACATCAGAGAATTCTACAGCTGATAAACAACTTCAGCAAAGTGGCTGGTTATAAAATTAACTCAAGCAAATCAGTAGCCTTCTTGTACTCAAAGGACAAGCAGGCTGAGAAAGAAGTTAGGGAAATAACACCCTTCACAATAGCCACAAACAACATAAAGTACCTTGGTGTAATTCTAACCAAACAAGCGAAAGATCTGTATGACAGGAACTTCAAGTCCTTGAAGAAAGAAATCGAAGAAGACCTCAGAAGATGGAAAAATATTTCATGCTCCTGGATTGGCAGGATCAATATAGTAAAAATGTCCATCTTGCCAAAAGCAATCTACAGATTCAATGCAATCCCCATCAAAATCCCAAATCAAATCTTCATAGATCTAGAAAGAGCAATTCTCAAATTCATCTGGAACAACAAAAAACCCAGGATAACTAAAACTATTCTCAACAATAAAAGGACTTCTGGGGGAATCTATATCCCTGACCTCAAGCCGTACTACAGAGAAATTGTGTTAAAAACTGTATGGTATTGGTACAGCAACAGGCAGGTAGATCAGTGGGATAGGATTGAAGACCCAGAAATGAACCCACAGACTTATGGTCACTTGATCTTTGATAAAGGAGCCACAACCACCCAGTGGAAAAAAGATAGCCTTTTCAACAAATGGTGCTGGTTCAACTGGAGGTCAACATGCAGAAGAATGCGAATTGACCCACTCTTATCTCCTTGTACTAAGATCAACTCCAAGTGTATCAAAGACCTCCACATAAAACCAGACACACTGAAACTATTAGAAAAGAAACTTGGGAAGACCCTGGAGGACATGGGCACAGGGGGAAAGTTCCTGAACATAACACCAATAGCTTGATGTTCTAAGATCAAGAATTGACAAATGGGACCTCATAAAATTACAAAGTTTCTGTAAGGCAAAGGACACAGTCAGAAGGACAAAACGGCACCCAACAAAGTGGGAAATGATCTTCACCAACCCCACATCCGACAGAGGGCTAATATCCAATATATACAAAGAACTCAAGAAGTTAGACCCCAAAGAACCAAATAACCCTATCAAACAGTGGGGTCCAGAGCTAAACAAAGAATTTTCACCAGAAGAAATTCGAATGGCCGAGAAACACCTTAAAAGATGTTCAACATCATTAGTCATCAGGGAGATGCAAATCAAAACAACCCTGAGATTCCACCTCACACCAGTCAGAATGGCTAAGATTAAAAACTCAAGAGACAACAAGTGCTGGCGAGGATGTGGAGAAAGAGGAACACTCCTCCACTGTTGGTGGGATTTCAAAATGGTAAAACCGCTCTGAAAATCAGTGTGGCAGTTCCTCAGAAAATTGGGCATGTCACTTCCAGAGGACCCTGGCATACCACTCCTGGGTATATTCCCAGAGGATTCTCCTGCATACAATAAAGACACATGCTCCACTATGTTTATAGCAACCTTGTTTATAATAGCCAGAAATTGAAAGGAGCCCAGATATCCCTCAAAAGAGGAATGGATACAGAAAATGTGGTATATTTATACAATGGAGTACTACTCAGCAATTAAAAATAATGAACTCATGCAATTTGTAGGTAAATGGTTAGATCTGGAAAATATCATCCTAAGCGAGCTAACCCAATCACAAAAGAATACACATGAAATGCAATCAGTGATAAGTGGATATTAATGAGCCCAGAAGCCCTAAATGCTCAAGGCACAATTAGCAAGTCAAATGACTCCCAAGAAGAAGAAAGGAGAGGACCCCGGGCCTGTAAAGATTGGATCCAGTTTTGTAGACCCAGAACAGAGAAATCGTGGAAGGGGGGAATGATTGGGGAATAGCTGGGTGGGGAGAGTAATTATGGGACATATGGTGGGAGGGAACTGGGAAAGGGGAAATCCTTTGAAATGTAAACATAGAATATAGAAAATAAAAATTAAATAAAAAAAAGAGGGACATAAATAATCCTCTTAAAAGAAATATAGGAGAACACAGGTAAACAGCTAGAAGCCCTTAAAGATGAAACATGAAAATTCCTTAAACAATTACAGGAAAACACAAACAAACAGGTGAAGAAAATGAACAAAACCATCTAAGATCTAAACTTGATACTAGAAACAATAAAGAAATCACAAAGGAAGACAACCCTTAAGCTAGAAAACCTACGAAAGAGACCAGGAATTGTAAATGCAAGCATCACCAACAGAATACAAGTGATAGAAGAATCTAAGGAGCAGAAGATACCATGGAAAACATTGTCACAATGCTCAAAGAAAACACAAAAAACGAAAAACTCCTAGCCTAACACATCCAGGAAATCCAGGACACAATGAGAAGACAAAACCTTAGGATAATAGGTATAGAAGACAGTGAAGATACCCAACTTAAAGGGTCAGTAAGTTCTTCAAAAAAATTACAGAAGAAAACTTCCTTAACCTAAAGAAAGAGATACACATGATCATACATGAAGCCTACCAAACTCCAAATAGACTGGACCAGAAAAGAAATTCCTTTCAAAAGATAATAATCAAAACACCAAATACGCTAAACAATGAAAGAATATTAAAAGCAGTAAGGGAAAAAGGTCAAGTAGCATATAAAAGCAGGTCTATCAGAATCATACCAGACTTATCTATAAAAACTAGAAGATCCTGAGCATATGTCATACAGACCCAAGGAGAACACAAATGATATACAGGCTGATATACCTAGAAAACGCAAAATTACCATGATGGAGAAAACAAGATATTCCATGGCAAAACCAAAGTTACACAAAATCTTCCCACAAATCCAGCCCTACAAAGGATAATAGACGGAGAACACCAACACAAAGAGGCAAATTACACCCTAGAAAAAAGCAAGAAAGTAACAGTTCAATAAATCCACACAAACATAATTCCACCTCTAACAAAAATAACAAGAAGTAACAATCACTTTTCCTTAATATCTCTTAATATAAAAATTTATATTACCAACATAACCTAATTGATTGAAATTCAAAAATTCAGGAATTAGAAATTTGTTGGCTGTCACACAGTGGTCTCTTTAATTTGGTAATTGGAGAATTATGTCCATTATTGTACAATCCATATATACTTTCTGCTTGTTTGTACATGACAGTGTCTTCCTGGGCACCACTTATTGGTCTTGAAATCATACTTCTTCTATCTCAGCCTCTCTATTAGTAGGATTGCTTATTTGATATTTTTACTCTATACTATGGTTTTCAGAACAGCTTACATATTTCAAAATTTCTTATACAGCCAAAATAAATGTAGACAATTAATTTGGGAGGTGGCTTGTAAGAGAACAACAAAGAGTGAGACTGAATGTTTTGCTTGATATTTATAATTATTGTATTAATTTTTAATTAATTCTAACTTTTTGAATTAATTTTGACCTTATAAGTTACTCTTTTTCTGAGATGAATGCTTTTCAAAATTATCATAGGTAATGAATCAGAGTCTTACCATCAACTAATGTCTGTGCCACACTCTAAGCAGAACCATTGTTCATTGAAACAATTGATGAATGACGTCATGTATAGACCATCTTAATACACACACACATCTTAAATTAATATAACCTGTTCCCTGTGGGCTGAAAATGATGACAATCACTCAAGTCAAATAGTTTTGACCATAGCAGGAAATCTGTATCCAAATAATTGTGCCTACAATTTATTCCTTGGCACATTAGAACTGTCAAATCTTAGCTACTATGGAGGTAAAACCTTTTGGGGAATGTGAGAGACATGGAAGTACAGCCTTATTACAATGAACTCCAATGTCTAAAAATTGTTCTTATTTTGGGTTTGAACCACAGTAAAAGCCAAGATTTTAAGTCCTAGTAGAAACAAAACAAAACAATCAAACAAAAAGAACAAAAACAAAGAAAACATTTTTTATGTTCATTTAATAACATGTCTATGATTTTTATTATTGGTTATATATATATATATATATATATATATATATGTATATATATATATACATATATATAGTGTTAAATAAAATGAAAAGTAAAAATAAAAATAAAAAATTCAGGTTTTATTCACCCACCCAAGATGCAGTAAGCCAAGCACTCACATACAAATACACCAGGTAGTATCTAGCCACTCGCAGCTCCAGAGCATTTTACATTAGAAGGCTGTCTGCTATTATAATTTTAATTATGGTGACATAATTCAAAATAAATATTTGTGGTCTATTATTAAAAGTCTTGAAATTTTTAGTAGTAGTTATAAACTGCTACTAGGTATATAGAGAGAGGACCTAATAACAGGCACTGAAATGTAGGGGCTCAGAGGAATCACCCCTTACTGCTGAACTATATGCTTCTAATATATTCAGGGTGAAGGGGAGTCATTGCCATCAATTATGTACTCACTGGTAAGCCACACCAGGCCCCAATGAATAGTTCTAGCTTAAATGGATTATATGATAAAACCAGAAGCCATGGATCTGTGGAAGGGACCAATAAGGCAGAAATAGTTCATAAGGATGGGAGAGAGAAAAGAGGTTAGAGGAAAGAATAATCAGAATGTACTTTATGCATTATGAGGTTCTCCAAAGAATAAACCTAATTAAAAAACAGAATGCTACAATTTTTTTGCCTCCATTTTCTGTCTCTGGAAATATTACTTTCAGTTTTATATCCTTTTCTGAATTTTCAGAGGTGAAAAAACCTGAAATCACCTTAGAATTCAGGAATAACAGGACTGATGGATACACATCTATGTGATAATGTACTGAAATTACCCAGAAACATATACATGTTGGTTATAAGACATGGGAAAACTAAACTGATACTGACAGAAGCTTTCTTCCTGGTAGTTGTGCCAGCTCCTGGAGAACAATTTCCATTAACAATATTATCCAGCCATGAACACTGTAGAGTACAATATCAATTACTTTGGCAAGATATATTAATATATGCTACACTGGTGTAAATGTTATAGGAATAACCAATTGTAGTTCTTGGAATAACAAAAACCTCATGGAAAAGTATGATGGTTTATGTTTGTCTTTATAACTATCTGCAATATGTGTCTTGGGTGTCAGTTATCTGGCAAAATTCCAGGGAGTGTCCCTGACCAAAATCTATCTGTTGGTCAGTATTTAATATTTAATAAATATTCCTTAATTAAAATTTGTCCCAAACTGATGGAATTTGTTTTCTCCTGTGAATATCAGGCTTAATAGTATATTAAACACACCCTCCATCCCAAGGAATGTTCAAACAAAGGAAAAGAAAGAATATAAGAACCAGAGGTTGGAGAGGATCAAAGTGAAACAGTGTCTTCTGGACATGATACAACTGTGCACCACATAAACTCCCAGCAGCTATGATTGCCTGAATACAAGAGAGACAGATAGAGCCCCTCAATAGTCCATTGTGAACTTATCTATAAAAGGCCCATGAAGCCCTCCTCTCCATTCATATCTACAGGCAGTTAATGGTTACTGGAGAGGTAAGAAAGGCAGGCATTTCTCTAGAAATCTCAGTCAAACTAAGGATTAGATTTGTTTTACATGTCTCTGAAGTTACAATTTGTTTGTCTTTATTTATCTTCATAGATAGTCCTGTGGTTGACGGACATTGTAGTTTCCTTAGAGAGCTACAGAAAATAAAGTTAGCATTCTTTGAAGTGATGGACACATCTATGAAATCTTTGGAGAAGAAAGCAGTTGATAAATGACCTTCCCTGAGGCAAGAGAAAGACAGGGATAATTATAGGGACTGAAACAGGAACAGGAGAAGAATCCTTTATTCAGGAGTCTGGTTGAATCCTCTAACCAGCAAAACAGCATAAATTCCAGCACTACTAACAACTGTTTAAGACTTTTCTCTCTGTAAACCTGAGATTTACTAGGATTGTCACCAGAATGCCACTTACATTAAAATGTATCCTAAGCCTGCTTGCAGCCCTTGTGATTCCTGGTTTTAGCATTATCAGACTATAACAGCACCCACAGCACCTGAGAAAACATTTTATAACACCATTTATCAAGAGAGAGATGGACAAGAGAAAATAAACATTTCTTAATACCCTTCTGAGATGTAACTTGAGAACTACTAAAATGCTATATATTGATAATCATGAAATACTTCATTTTACTATCTTTGAATAGCATATACTTATAAGTGAATATGTCTTAATTTTTGTATGGTGTTCTCTTTTTCTTAATCTTGGCATTAAAAGTTTTATTGAAATATCTTTAATAAATCTCCAAGTCTGCTTCATACTAGCTAGTCCTGAAATTCTTTTCTTTATTAAAGCTGTGAATCCAGTTTTGCCTAAGTTGAGCTTCCTAAAAGATTAAGGGAATGTCACAGGCTGCTGAGGATGAATGACAGTCTCTGAGTTGTGTCTCTGTGTCCTCAGCCACTGACTCCTAGTGAGGTTTGTTCTCATTCCTTCATGAGGTAGATATTTGCTTCCTATGTTATATATAATGAGACATGCCACATTTGAAAATACTGTTGATTGCTATGACTAGGAATTTGGGTACTACTATCTTTTAGTGAATAGCGGTCTCATGATGAACTCCAACATCTGTTCAATACAAGGACATATCTCTGCTCTATACCTCCTAACAGGAATTATCCAAATCTATATACATGACTCCTTGTTCTGGGAGTGAGAAGCTGCTCTTATTTTGAAATTGCACTAGGTTAAAATATTTGAGCTCTTGCAGTAGAAATAAACAAATAACTCAGTAGGGTGTAAGCAGCATCAATAAAAATAAGGGGAGGGCCACTAAAGAAATGATTCAATGGTTAAGAATACTTTTTTCTTGCAGTGAACCTAGATTTAGTTCTCAGTGTCACTTGCATACTAGTCCTAGGGGATACAGTGCTTTTTTTTTCTGACTTTTGAATGTACATGCATATAAACATGAATGCAGACAAAACATGTGAATATAAAATGAAATGAGTGAGTCGGCCATTACTGTAACAGTCCCGATCATGTTGTCTTTTAGAGGAATAAGAATTTGAGACTTTGGATTAAGGGCATGTGGGACCTTTGGGGGGTAGGGAACCAGAAAAAGGGAAATGAATTATAAATATAGCATATATCCAATAAAAAACGAAAGTAGTTGAATGCTGTAAGCAGGGATTAACAGGAGCTTGGAAGACAATACTGATGAAAACAATGGAGACAATGGAGACTGAACTGAAGAACTTACAAAGGGAAACAGTAATAGCAAATGGAATAGAGACAATTTTTGTGCTATGTTGGCAAAGAATGTAGTTCATTTCTGCTGAGGCTAAATTAAGAAATATTAAACTAATTTCCTAGAAGGTAGAAACTTCAAGGCAGCCTAATAGTGACCTGATTTTTTGGTTATTAGTAATCACTCTTACCATAAAAAATAAAAGTGGAGGAAAAAATTTAAAGACAAAAACAGTTCCAGGAAGTTGAATGCTATACTTGTAAGAGAAGAGGACTTATGGGACTCAGGGGGTGGGGTGTGGGAACCGGGAAATGTAAAATCATTTTGAATGTTAACAAAGAATATAGAAAATAAAAAAAGAAAGGCTTTCTCCCAAACGAAAGAAAGGGTGGCATGCTCTGATGACAAGACACCATCAGATAGGCTTCTGACTTTTTAAAAAGGAAAGGCTTCGGAGTTTTTTCTGCTTTGATTCATAAAAAGGAAAGCTTCTGCAAATGTGATTTAATGGGGCCAAGCTCTACCCCAAGTGGACAGTTGAATATATTGTCTACATGTTCTGGCTTTTGAGTCATTAAAGGTAGACTAGTAATGGGGTTATAGAATCTTCTATAGTTAAGGAGAGCTGCTGAGGCCAAGCATGTGGTGGGGAAGTCTTTGCCTGGAGGTCCTAAGAGACTATTTCATGAAGCTGTGAAAATAAAGACTGAGTCTGTGTTTGAGATTCCCAGGTTCTTGACATGCTGGGATTGCTCTATGCCATTGTATATTGGAAGCACTTAAGTTGCTTTTTGATTTTAAAGGAGGTCACAATTAAGAGATTGCTTTGAATCTTAGAAGAGACTTTAGATTTTGGACTTTTGAACTGTGTTGAGACTGTTAAAGACTATAAGGACTATTAAAGTTAGATTATGGTCTAACCTCTAATCATAAGTTCTGAATTCTGATGGCCCTGTGCCTATGGAGACCAGGAAATGGAATTTGATGGGTTGAATGAAAATGACTCTGATAGGTGTTTATATGTGAATATTTGATTCCTAATTAGTGAAACTATTTGAAAAATATTAGGAGTTAGGGTATTATTGGAGGAGGGGTGGCTGTGTGGCTGTCTTTGTGCTTTCTAAAACATTTTACCTTTTCCAGTGGGACCCTCTCTGCCTCCTATGTGTAGATCAAGATTCAAGCTCTCAGATATCCTGCTGCCATCCACTTGCTCCACCATCATTGACTCTCATCTCTTCTTTTTATTAGATATTTTCTTTATTTACATTTCAAATGTTATCCCTTTTCTGGTTTCCCCTCTGAAGATACCCTATCCCATTCTGCCCCTTCCCTCTGCTTGCCAACTCACCCACTCCTACTTCCCTGTCCTGGTACTTCTCTATACTGGGGCATCAAGCTTTCTCATTGCCAAGGGCCTCTCCTCCCTTTGATGTCCAACAAGGCCTTTCTCTGCTACATATGCAGCTGGAGCCATGGGTCCCTCCATGTGTACTCTTTGGTTAGTAGTTTAGTCCCTGGGAGCTATGGGGTTACTGATTGGTTCATAATGTTGTTCCTTCTATGGGATTGTCAGCTCCTTTAGCTCATTGGGTCCATTCTTTAGTTCATCCATTGGGGAATTCTGCTTAGTCCAATGGTTGACTGGGAACACCGACCTCTGTCTGTATTTCTTGGGTACTGGCAGAGATTCTCAGGAGATACTATATCAGGCTACTGTCAGCAAGCACTTGCTGGCATCCACATTGGGTCTGGTGACAGTATATGGGGTGGATACCCAGATGGGGCAGTCTCTCCTTCAGAGCCTTTCCTTCAGTCTCTGCTCCATACTTTGTCTATGTATTTCTTCCCATGGCTGTTTTGATTTGCCTTCTAAGAAGGACGAATGTATCCATCCTTTGGTCTTTCTTCTTCTTGATATTCAATTGGTCTGTGAATTGTATCTTGGGTATTCCAATCTTCTGGGATAATATCCACTTATCAGTGAGTACATGCTATGTGTGTTTATTGTGGTTGGGTTACCTCACTCAGGAAGATATTTTCTTGTTCCACCCATTTGCCTAAGAATTTCATGAATTAATTGTTTTTAATAGCTAAGTAATATTCCATTGTGTAAATATATGACAGTTTCTGTATTCATTCCTCTGTAGAGGGACATCTGGGTCCTTTCCAGCTTCTGGCTATTATATATAAGGCTTCTATGAACATAGTGGATCATGTGACCTTATTCCACATTGGAGAATCATCTGGGTATATGCCCAGGAGTAGTATAGCTGGGTCCTCCTGTAGTACTATGTCAAAATTTCTGAGTAACCGCTAAACTGATTTCCAGAGTGGTTGTACCAGTTTGCAATCCCACAAGCAGTGGAGGACTGTTCCTCTTTCTTGAAATCCTTGCCAGCATTCTGCTGTCACCTGAGTTTTTGGTCCTAGACATTCTCACTGATGTGAGGTAGAATCTCAGGGTTGTTTTGATTAGTATTTTCATGATGTGTAAGGATGTTGAACATTTCTTTAGGTGCTTCTCAGATATTCAGCATTCCTCAGTTGAGAATTATTTATTTAGCTCTGTACCCCATTTTTAATAGGGTTATTCAGTTCTCTGGAGTCTAACTCTTTGAGTTCTTTGTATATATTGGATATTAGCACTCTCTGTTAGATGTAGGGTTGGTAAAGATCTTTTCTCAACTTGTTACTTCTCGTTTTTTGTCTTATTGACAGTGTCCTTTGCCTTACAGAAACGTTGTAATTTTATGAGGTCATACTTGTCAATTGATATTAGAGCATAAGTTATTGCCATTCTGTTCAGGAAATTTTCCCCTGTGCCCATGTGCTCTTCCTCACTTTCTTTTCTATTAATTTCCGTGTGTCTGGTTTTGTGTGGAGGTCCTTGATCCACTTGGACTTGAGCTTTGTACAAGGAGATAAGAGATCAATTTGCATTCTTTTGCATGCTAACTGCCACTTGAACTAGCATCATTTGTTGAAAAGGCTATCATTTTTCCACTGGATTATTGTAGCTCCTTTGTCAAAGATCAAGTGACCATAGGTGTGGGTCTTCAATTTTATTCCATTGATCTACCTGCCTGTCACTGTACCAACATCATGTAGGTTTAGTCACTATTGTTTTGTAGTACTGTTTGAGGTCTAGGATATTGATTGTGACAGAAGTCTTTTTTATTGTTGAGACTGGTTTTCACTATAATGTTCTTTTTTGTTATTCCAGATGAATTTGAGAATTGCTGTTTCTAACTCTATAAAGAAATGAGTTGAAATTCTGATGGGGATTGCATTGAATCTGTAGATTGATTTTGACAAGATGGCCAATTTTACTCTACTAATGCTGTCAATCCACAAGCATGGAAGTTCTTTTCATCTACAGAAGTCTTCTTCAATTTCTTTCTTCAGAGACGTGATCCTACTACAAAAGCCTATACTCAACACAACTCAAAAATGTGGATGAAATAGACAATTTCCTAGACAGATACCAAATACCAAAGTTAAATTAGGATCATATAGATCATCTAAATGGTCCCATAACCCCCAAAGAAATAGAAGTGTTCACTGACAGTCTCCCAATCAAAAACAAAAAAACAAAAACAAACAAACAAACAAACAAAAAACAAAACAAACAAAAAATACCCACAGGACCAAATGGTTTTAGTACAGAATTCTATCAGATCTTCAAAGGAGACCTAATACCAATACTCTTCAAACTACTCCACAAAATAGAAACAGAAGGAACACTACTCAACTCATTCTATGAAGCCACAATTACGCTGATACCAAAAAACCACACAAAGATCCAACAAAGAAAGAAAACTTCAAATCTATTTCCCTTATGAATATCAATGCAAAAATACTCAATACAATTCTTGTCAAATGAATCCAAGAATAAATCATTCACCATGATCAAGTAGTCTTCATCCCAGGATTTCAGGGATGGTTCAATAAATGGAAATCCATCAGTGTATTCCACTAAATAAATCAACTCAAAGAAAAAGCAAACACATGGTTATTTCATTAGATGCCGAGAAAGCATTTGACAAAATTCAGTATCCCTTCATGTTGAAAGTCTTGGAAAGATCATGAATTCACATCCCATACCTAAACATAGTAAAAGCAATATACAGTAAACCAGTAGCCAACATCAAACTAAATGGATAGTAACTTGAAGCAATCTCACTAAAATCAGGGACTAGATAAGGCTGCCCTTTCTTTGCATATCTATTCAATGTAGTACTTGAAGTTCTAGCTAGAGCAATTAGACAACAAAAGGAGGTCAAAGGGATACAAATTGGAAAGAAAGAAATCAAACTATCACTATGTGCAGATGATATGATAGTATACTTAAGCAACACCAAAACCTCCACCAGAGAACTCCTTTGGCTGATAAACAACTTCAGCAAAATGTCCGGATATATAATTAACTCAAACTAGTAGCCGTCTTATACTCAAAAGATAAACAGGCTGAGAAATGAATTAGGGAAGCAACACCCTTCACAATTTTTACAAACAATATAAAATATCTCGGTGTGACTCTATCCAAATAAGTTAAAGGTCTGTATGACAAGTATTTCATCTTCTGAAATACATTCTCATAAGTGGCCTTGGTCACTGAGTCAAATCAAAGCAATAGGAAAGTAACTAGGAAGACAACTTCTCACAAATGCAATCCCAGAAGTCAGAAAGCTAATACAGGATGATTTCCCTGAGTTTGAGGACATATGGACTATAGAATGACTCTCAGGGCATTGAGAGATTCATAGAAAGACCCTGTCTCACAAAACAAACAACCACTTCACAGCATAGTGACTAGGTGTAACAATGTTTTGCACACTTAAGATTTATAAGAAATTTTAAATTCCATTCCACTTTAAAATGATGCATAGCTATTGTGACAAAGATATAGACTAAATATATGATTCAGTGATTTTGGGCACATATGCAGATACACACATTAAAAATAACATTGCAGGGGCTCCTGTAGATACCAATATCCAGATATTCATGTTCTTTGTATAAGATGCAGTAGTTTAAGGGCTACATAGATAGTGATTATGGAGGCTTACTTATCTTGTAGAGGATCTCTGTTCAGTTTCTGCACCAACTTTAGGTGGCTCACAACTTCCTATGATTTCAGTTCCAGGGAACCGGACCTAATTTCTCAGTCTCTATGGGCATTGTACTCATATGCATGCATATGTGTGCGTACACAAGCACACTCACACTCATGCACAAACATGTACAATTAAAAGTAATAACAGCCGGACAGAGGTGGTGCATATCTGTAATCCCAGCACTAAACACTTTCCATCTATTGCTGATCAAATCTAGTGATATGGTTACTGACTGTATACACAATTTGTCTACATACACTTTAAAAATGTTTCAATTGTACCATGCACATAGACAAAATTTTAACCCAATTTAATAATTCATTACCAAGGGTCCTGGTATCCACAAGATGTTGCACTTTATTGAATTTGTCATCACAGATTATGCTTTGCTAGCCATATCCTACAATCCATCTCTTTGCCTCACTCTAGTGTGAGCTCCACTGTTAGATCATCACAAGGTGTCTTGAGTTAGAATCTCTATCTCTGGGAATCTTAGAGCTATTTTGCTTGAATTCGAAAGTGTAGCTATGTCAGGTTCCTGCTGCTTGCCAAGGGGTAATTTTCATAATTGATTTTATCTTTTTAACCAAATTGAAGAAGTTTTTACTAAGATCCAATACAATCTAAAATGATGTATTGTTTTGGGTTTTTAAGAAGCTGAAAATAAGCTGAGTGGTGGTGGCACATGCCTTTAATCCCAGCACTTGGGAGGCAGAGGCAGGCAGATTTCTGAGTTCAAGGCCAGCCTGGTGTACAGAGTGATTTCCAGGACAGTCAGGGCTACACAGAGAAACCATGTCTTGAAAAGAAACAAACATACAACAACAAACAACAACAACAACAACAAAAAGAAGCTGAAAATAAATGGTCAAAACTGTATGCAGGTGAGATAAATACTGTGGAATTTGAAATGCTATGTTCCCAGAGAATAAACTGAAGACTATATTTTCTGTTTACTATCTTTTACAGAAGATTTTATTTTAGTTATAATTATGGGTGTATTACAGGTTGGCATAAGGGTATGTGCACAGGAAGCCAGGGGAAAGTTTTGGTGCTCTTTTGAGCTGGAGTTACAGTAACTTCTGAGGTGCCGGATGTGGATACTGAGAAACAAACTTGGATCCTCTGGAAGAGCACCAAGCATTTTTAACCACTCTCTTTAATCATTATCCTGACTCCCTTTGGTATAATGCCTATCATAGAATTGAGTTTTTCTTTTTTATTATTGAAAAGGAGAATTATTTATTTATTTTTTATTGGATATATTCTATATTTACAATTCATTTCCCTTTTTCTGGTTCCCCACCCCCAAAGGTCCCACATGTCCTTTTCCCTCCCCCTGCTCTCTCATCCACCCCCTCCCACCTTACTGTTCTTGTACTCTCCCACAAGGATGTTTTGGTCCATTCTAGCACCAGTGTCCACTGGAAAGGAGAATTATTGATAGGGAGTATTTCAGAACTATGGAAGGGAGAGTAAGAATCAGAATATACTTTCCCTTCAAAAGCCATTTTCATCTTTGTCTTTTTTTTCTTATTGGTTTTGGTTTTTTCTTAATTATGACTTTTGTTGCATACATGTGCTTTTCACCTATTTACCTCACATTGCTCTCTTTCTTCCATTTGCTCATTTCTTGCTTGTCCACAGTAGTACTCCTTATTCTTTCATATTTTATATATATATATATATATATATATATACACATATATATATGTGTGTGTATGTATGTATACATATGTATGTATATATACATATACATGTATGAATGTGTGTATATATATACCTATACATGTGTTTATACATATAAACAAAATATATGTGTATATAATATATATCAATACATAATAGTGTATTTACATTGTGACTATTCCTATCTATGCATATATTTGCATACATAGTATATTAACCAATACACATTCATATACAATCGTGCATAGACACTAATATATTTATATTTAAGTCGACACTTCATATAAGAGAAATCACGCCACATTTCTTCCTCTTTGTATCTATGACTTTATCATATATACACCTACCCATCTTTTTGATTCAACTAACTGTATGATGACATATTTACAAAAAAAGTGTATTTTTATTGAAACTGTATAGGCTTTGGTCCTTATTCATTTCTTAAAAACACCATGTAACAACTATTTACAAATCACTTACAGATGCAAATGAATGACAATATATATTATAAGTAGTCTAGAGAGGATTTAAATTATATCGGAGGATATGGGTAGGTCATGCTAAAAACTACAACATTTTATAAAAATGAATTTACCATCCCAGAATTTTGATGTCCCAGAACATCCTGGACCCTTTTCCCGGTAGAGATGTAAGAAAGTTGATAATTGTGGGAATGAGTGAGTTTTACCCATGCTGTAGGATGCTAGACTTGTAAACATCCAGAACAAATCTCAGAAACAAATATATGCAAGCAGATAAAGCTGGTGAAGAAAGATGGGAAAAAAGATCAGAAGAGTGCAGGGCACCCAAGAGCCAGATTCAGCTACCCCCACATCCCTGCTGCATCTCAGGATTTTTCTCTTCACAGTAGGCAAGTCCAGATCCACAGAAGTATGAAGTCAGACCAGCCTGGGCAGCCTCCAGGCACAGATGAGGAGGGGCTAGGAGAGCCTTGAAAATGCTGGACATTCCTGCCTCCTGAAGGCAATAGATGGAACTACTAGTCCCTGCCCAGCCTTCTAGTTTGCTAGTTCATCCTAAATTCACAAAGATGGCTGAGGTCTTGGAGATCTCTGTAAAAGTGGTTTCTTGCCCTTCTGCCTGCCTTGGAAGGAGAGAGTTAAAGGTTGACTCCCTTCATAAGAAAAGTGAAAGTATTCTACCAGGAGTGAAAACTTGGAATTTCCAGTAAGAGAAAGGGAGAAAGGAACTCACTACATACAAACACACCTACATTGCTGCGGTAGAATGAAGACTGAAGAAAATGGCAATATTAGCATGTAAAAGAAGCCAATTAGCAGAGGAAAACTGGAAGCTCGATTCCATCTGGTCTTCATACAACCAATGGAGCATGCTCAGGGAAAATCCAGGCTCTGTAAACATGGGGGAGATAGCTGCTATGTAAATATTTTTTGAAAGGTTGTGAAAGTCATGGCCCAGTGCCTATGATTCTTTTCTCAGCATTTTAACCTGATCCTGTTCTGGGAGTGCTTTCCTTCCTTAACAAACTGTGTCTATTGCCATTTATTATTTTGTGTCTATGGCTCAATTCTTTGCCATGGAACACAAGGACCTGCACACTTTAGCACAGGCTCAGATGTATACTTGGAACAACATTCATGCAGACACAAATACAAATATGTACAATACATTCATACAGAGACATAAGTCTCAGGTATATACTGACAGAAACCTATTCACATGTTTTCACTTAAACACACAAATATTCTCACACTTGTATGCATATACATGGTCTCTCACACACAGATACCCACAAATATGTAGTCTCAATTAAACATTTATCCACACAAGTACACATATAGTATCCTTCCTATGGCATGTTCATAGACATCCATGGACCCACTGTGCCACAACACTAATTAACATTTACAGATTTAGAAAATGCCCAAAGATATTCACAGTTTCACCCATTCCTTCACCCACAATAGGCAGGAATGTAATTCCCAGAACTCTGAATTCCTTCTTGGTTTTGGCTCAACTCACTTCACTAAACCTCATTTTCTCTGAGATCAAAGCAGAAATGGTGAGAGAAAACACCTATCTATTCAGGTGGGCCAATAAAACTTAATTAAGATAAGATGAATTAGTGTAGATCCATTACAGTATCTTGCTTTTCTATAATCCTTCTCTGTAGAAAAGGACCACCTCAGCCCTGTACTCCTGATTCCCCAGTCCTTTTCCTTATTGATTTTTATTGGCTTTTTAATATTGTAGAATTCACTTTTATAGTCATAGTTTTTGAAGCTTCCCTTTGCTAACGTGCCATCCTAGCAGGGATATTTGTTATTGCTTTGTTCTTCCTTTTTCTTTGTTTTTCAAATGTGTAACAAATGTCTATAATCTTACCACCCCTAGGTGATACAGGAAATGAAAATAGAAGACTCACATAGAAGATCACAGGCTAGTAAGACTGTTGACGATACATTAAAACAGGAAAAACCGTCAAGAGAGGCACCATCTTACCAAGGTAGAAAGAAAGTAAGACTCCCCAAAGTTGTCCTCTGACCTTCAAACTTGCTCCAAAGCCTGGATCCCTCAAGATATAAATATAAAATTAATAGGTATGCTTAAATATAAGGTATATATCAGAAATAAAAAGGTTCATGTATCAAGGAAGCCAGTTGCCGGGAAGGCTAGAAGTGCTTCTCTTTCTGGGCTGCATAAAACAAACATCATGTTCCCCAAAGTTCATGATACACAACTAAAAAAGATGCAGGTGTGTATGGTCATGATCCATAAAGGCCTAATATTCCAGCACTTTTGAGCACATGCTTTTTTTCTCAGCTCACTAGTTCACTTCAGTTCTTGAGAGTGCTTTCCCTTTCTTTATAATGGATCTCTATTTCTTTTTTCCTGGTCTGATTCTATTTTCTGGGACATGAGATCCTGTATACTTCAGGTACCTTAGGATGCAGACCCAGCCCTGTGACTGCAGAAAAAAATCCATAAATATGTGAATGATGCAGGCATATCTATGTCTTCTCAGCTGTTCCTAAAGCAGAAGAAGCATAGCAACATGAAGAGTAGCAACATAAAGAGTTAAGTCATAAGTAGGATACATAAGAAACCTCAGGGAAGCTTGCTTGGGCAGTTCTGGAGATCTGGCCAAGGTGGTGTGGGTGCAGAAGAGCTTGCCCTGTTGTCATATGACAGGGAGATTTGTGAGGCTGACCAACTTGATTATCACCCAGTCCCAGATCCAGAGCTTTGAGTTAGTCTTTCTCCACATCTACACTGTCTATGAACTGCTGGAGCTTGTGAGGGGGGTGGAGCTCCAGAACCAAAGCACCATGATCTCCAAAACATAGGGCAACAACAGTATCTGAGAGTAATCTCAGTGAGGATCCAGTATTGATAGTATAGCAGAAGCCAAAGGGCTCAAATCAGCCCAAATTAACTCACTGCAATGAACATTTGCAAGAAAAACTGTTTGGGAAAAATGGTATACTGTGTGATACACTGTGACATACTCCAGCTTCCATAGCAAGATTTTTGTTTATATGTTTTTGTTGTTTTTTGCTTTTTGGGGGAGGTTAAGAGGGCAGAGGGCAGATAAGGAAGGACAGGGAGATAAGTGAGATTGGTGTACATAATGTGAATTTCACAAAGGAGTCAATAAAATGTTAAAGAAGGAAAAGAAAAAGAAACATCTAGGTGGGGGAAAATACTGTAGCAACACAGCTACTATGTCCATAGCAGACATGAAACAGAGCATGTGTAGGCAGTGAGGCAGCAATTGCCACTGAGCCTCAATCCTGACCCACTTTCTTTCTTGTAAGCCTAGTCAATCTTCCTTTATTGCTCCATCCCTCTTTGCTTGTCTCTTTGTTTCTTCATTTCTTTCTTTTTCCCTTTCTTCTGTCGGTCTTCCTATTTGTACATTTGACACACGTTCACATTTTCGTGTGAGTGCATTGCACTGGACATAAAAGGATTTTAGGTATCCTCTTATATCACTGTCTGCCTTATTCCTTTGAGGCAGGCTTTCTGAGTACATTGGGCTGGCAGCCAGCAAGCTCAGTGATTCTCCTGCCTCTGTGGTCCACACCGTGTTGGAGTTATGTGCATACTCATACCTATTTACGTTGTTGTTTTCACATGAGTGTTGAGGATTTGAAATCATGCCCTCTTCCTTATACTAAGGCACTCTTAGTATTGATTCATCTTCCCAGCCTGTGTATTCCTTATTAATAACCTGTTCCTGTTTCTACTACTATTCACATCTCTCTGTCTCTGTCTCTGTCTCTCTGTCTTTGTCTCTCTGTCTCTGTCTCTGTCTCTGTCTCTGTCTCTCTCTCTCTCTCTCTCTCTCTCTCTCCCTCTCTCTCTTTCCCCTGTGGCTTGAATGAGATTGGCTTATATTTGAATGCTTGGTACTCACTTGATAGAACAAAACAGTTTGGTAAAGATTTGATAAGCATGGTCTTATTTGTAGAGGCATATCACTGGGGATGGGTTTTGAGGTTTCAGAAAACTACCCCATTCAGATTCCTTCACTCTTTGCCTCATGGTTGTATCATATAATGTAAGCTCTTAGTTACTACTCCAGTGCCATGTCTGCCTGCTGCCATGCTCCTCGCCATGATGGTGCCGGGAACCACAATTTAAATGTTTTCATTTACAATTTGCCTTGAACATGGCATGTTATCACGGCAACAAAAAAATGTAACTAAGACACTATCTAATTCTTATTCCACATTACTAGAATCTGTGAATTTCAGCAAGATCCATTGGATACCAATATCTATCTTTTCAGACTGCATGTTGATATTCAATATCACAGGTATAACCAAAACCTATAAAACATATTGGGTTTTGTTTTTAGCATCTACACACTTGACTGCATTGAACATAAACTAGGCATAGTAAGTTAACAATAATGATTAGTAAAGTTATTATAATATAGTAGCTTTGTCAAGTGGCTATACCATAGTCAATGAAGTTTGTCCAAGGTACACTAGTTGTTAATGGAAAACAAGAAGCATCAAGTTAATCAATGTTCCATAATCAATGGAACCTGACTTTTCACTCTCCCTGGCAGCAGTAAACTTGGATTTCTAGGGATTCATTTCCAGTATTTTACATCAAATGTCCTGGTGTCAGAACTTCACAAAGACATCCAACTGCAAAGCCCTTCCAGGGTCCTCTGGCTGTCAGGACTTGAATGACTCAATATTAACTAGGAAGGTTTAGAGCTGGGAAAGGAGAGAAAAAGGAAGAAGGAAGAACCAAAACTACCTCTTTATTATTGGAATATGCTGAATTCCTCCTGTCCTCACCTTTTCAGAGGTATGGAGGTGTCTTTGTCCTTAGCTAGGTGTAAATGAACTGGTACTTAAGTGTACACTTAAGGTGCACTGAGGGATTTCCCGTGAACAATCTTCAGTGTATCTTAGATACTAGGAAGGCTTCATTGGAAAGTCCAAATTTTCCTGCTCATGAAGTCAACAGAACAGAGCATGAGTTTGGGCAGCTCCAAGTTGAGGCCTGGACTATTTTGGATCTTTTTTCTGCAGTAGAGGTGCCCCTCTCTGTGTTTCCTGACACTCCACAGTGTTTTCATAGATAAAGACCTTTCCTATGGTAACAGTAGCATAATGCAGGAAGATTTCCATAAATGACCAAAAAACCTGAAAAGTTCTTTCTTTGGACCCAAGAACAGGTCTTAGGGAAGGTGCCTAAGATGTCTTTATGCGTCTACTCATCCCCCTATGTATTTTCATATCAAGTAACTCTATATTCAGCTCACCATATCTACCCAAATAGACTTGGTACTAGTTACTAATTGAGCTTTTGCCCACTTAGTCTCCCCTGCAAGCAATGCCCTCTCTACTTCCCAAGAACCATAGCCACAAAGCTCCTTGCCAGTACCCTGGTTTGAAAATCCAGTGCTTCTGTGCAGTGGAGACATACTTCCCTGTCTGCAATTCTTCAAAGTCACAAAAGCCGGTGCATTACTGTAGGCCCAATGTGGGTAATCATTTGTCTTGCCCAGCAGATAGAATAGCATGGAGTCCTGTGGGAGCTTGGGCTTGTGTGTTGTTCTATGTACTCCCTTAGAGCTTCTCTTGGGTGCTAGGAACCCAGGGTTCTATAAAGTTATAAAACAATAAGGCTGTGATTGTTTAAGTGAGCAAATGGTTCCTTGTCCTGTGCACTCAGAACCTAGAGGATATTTGCTCTACAAAACAGCAGTATTGTGAAGTCATCCAAATCAGCACTGAAAATGCAGTCTTATAAGGTGGTTTTGAAGAAAGTATTTACTTAAAACAAAAAGAAAAGAGAGAGATAGTATGTTTTGGTCCTGGTTACCACTGAGATAGAATAGCATGCCTGGAAACAATAGGGACATCGTGAAACAAAGGATACTCCCCTCACTCCTCTGGTTCTGATTTTTCTCTCACACTTGTGGACACCCAGGCCTTTTCCCATGCAATTGACAAGGCTACCTCTAAAAGGAACTGTATACCATTTTTTTTACAAAGCACAAAGAAACTTGCTAAAAACAATTTTTGTGGACCAGTGAGATGCCCCAGAAGGCAAGGGAAATTACCACCAAAGGTAATGGTCTGACTTTGAACCCAGGGACCCACATGGTAGAAGAAGAGAACTACTCTGACAACTTGTCCTCTAATGTCCACATGATATCACAGCATGTGTTCCCACACACATGAACACATACATGTACACACACATACACACAGACATACTCATACGGACACACACAAATAAATAGATAAAAATAAAGAAATAAATGTGATTAAAAGTACTTTTAATACTTAAACAGAGAGGTGGCTCAGTGGGTAAAATATTTTCAATATATGCCTAAGTATAGACTGCCAGAACCCAATAAAACTAGATACAGCAGTGCATGCCTGCAGTCCCAGTACTGTCCCCAGAATATCATGGACTAACTAACTTGTCATATACAGAGGATGAACAAGAGACTGTCTCTGACAATGTGGAAGGTAAGAAACATACCTGAAGTTGTCCACTGACATTCATTTGTGTGATATGGCACACTCACTCAAACACACACACACACACACATACACACACACACACACACACAGACAAACACTCACACACAAAGATATAGGGAAAGAAAGAAAGGAAATAAGGAGAGAGACAGAGACAGAGAGAGAGAGAGAGAGAGAGAGAGAGTTTTTCAAAATAGCTAGTGAACTATGCCTGAAGTGTGATCTACCATGTCATATATATGTATACATATATACACATAGATATATATGTATATATATGAATATATATGTGTATATATATATATATGAAGATTTTGCTCAATAAATATTCTAGTTCTACCAGCTCTGTGTGGATAAGAATAAAGAATTTAGGATACCTACTTTCCCTGCTTCCTCAAATTACTGCAGATCAAGTAGTAATGAAACTCCTCAAATAATGTATACAGCTATTGCTGAGGCACTTAGAAGTATTCCTCTTCTAATACCTACACTTGACTCTTTTCAAATTCTTATTGTTGTTCTGACTCTTCAATTAAATCACTGACTTCTCCTTCCATTCTGTTACATAAGATGTCAGGGACTTAGGTGTCCCTAAATTGAAGACCATGAGTCTATAAGGAGGAATCCTCAACCTACAGCTGTGTTCCCAGCTGCTAGTGACAACCCCATGGAGCAGCTTGCAAAAGCCAGAGTACCCATGTTGCTGGCTCCTCTCCTCCCAGAGTCCTTCCAGTCCATTGCTTCTTACCTGGCCAATAGATGAGCAAAAGACTAGAAGTCAGAATCAGCAGATGCCTGCGTCGATGTGCTGAGCAGGCCAGGTCTTCCTGTCCCATCCTCCTGCCTGGCTTTGCTGTGCTTTGCTTCTTACTCCACAGAAGGTCCCGAGAGACTGAACACAGACTAACCTGGCTTTAGCTTAGCTTCAGGGAGGGTGTTTAGAACACACCTTGCTAGGAGGGGCAGGGCCTATCTGCCCTATGGGGAAGCAATGACTGTCATAGCTGGCAAATGTCATCTGGCATTATTCAGAACCCATGCAGTGACTAATACCTTGTAGACTAATACAAGACCCAGGGTAACCATTGTCCTTAGCAAAGTTTGATTCTGGTGTTAAACCAAGATATCTACACTAATCTATCTGAGTTTGAAGGAGGACAAAGGAGCCTCTGGTACAGATCTATTCTTTTAAGGACTTTTTTTTGCTACATTTTACCTGACAGCCTCTCACTTAGAGCCTGGTACCACCAGATAGGAGTGGGGTGGACCCTCCTCTGGGGAAGGTACAACTCCTACAGAGTAAACGTCAGTTTGGTATGTGTGGGAGTACAGGGCAGGCAGCATTCCTGTGTGGGAACTCCTTAGTTGCCAGGAGAGATGAAGATGAAGACTTTTAGTAGCTCACAAGAGTCACCCTGTTTTCTTTTGTCTTGACCATGATCTCTGCCCTGCCACTATAGGGACTGAAATGTAGCTGCTCAGTTGCTCTTGACAGACAGGAGGGGTGCAAATGACTTCACAGAATTCAGCAAGAAGAGCATGAGATATAATTTAGAAGGTAAGAGCATTGGATGCTCTTTCAGAAGATCCAGGTTCAATTCTAGACACCTACACAGTGGCTAACAATCATCAATGTCTCTAGTTCCAGGAGATCAGGTACTCTTAGCCTACCTGAATACCAGGAACACAGGTAGCACACAGACATATATACAGACAAATGCACATATACACAAAATTTAAATAAAATATAAAAATTAAAAAGAAAAAATATAATTCAGCAAGAGATTTTGGATTTATGGTTCCTATTTAGAAGACCCATAATCTCTTTCAGATTCTGTTGGGGGAGTGTTCATTTATTTATACCCATGTTTTGGTCCTTGTGTCTGTGTGTGAATTCCAAAAGACAATGTTGGGTGTCCTAACTCCTCAGGAACTGTCTACCTTTTTGGAGTTTAATTGTTATGTTACATTTCTTTGGATTTTTTTTGTTAATTTTGGGTCTTTTGTTTTGTGTTTGTTTTTGCTTGCTTGTTTAATATGTGAGTGCATGTGCATGCATAGCATGTAGAATTCATTTTCCTTTTTCCACCATGTGGATTACAGCTGTGAATCAAACTCATATCCTCAAGTTTGTTGATTGAGGATCTTTCTGAACTGAGCCATCTGAAGTGCCTTCCACTGTCATAAGACACACTAATGTGGTTAGATGGGTTGGGCAGCAAGTACTAGTATCTGCAAGTCTTCTCCATGCACAGGGATTAGAAATGCACAGACAGTCGCACCACTACACTACCATACTGTGAGCATACCACAGGGCTTTATAGGTAGATTCCAAGAATTAAACTCAGGGTCTCCAGCTTATAAGTCAAACATTTTACTGATTTAGCTATCTCTCTGTATTCTTTTCTCAATTTCTTATTAAAAGCAAACAAGGTAAGAAAAGGGATCTCCTTGGCCCTTCTGTCCACTTGTCTAGGCCCTTGGGAAAGCTTCAATTTTCAGCCTTTTGCAGTCATGTATGATGGGTTTAAGATCACCCATGCCCAAAAGGCAGAGCAAGTACAGGTGCTCAGGGTAAATATGTCAGAGTTTGGGATTCAGGCCCTCATGTCTCTCTTACATCTTGTACCTGGAACTAACCTTTGTAAATATATGGCTGGTGCAAGTTTATCAATAATCTCCACCTCTCACCCTTAAGGTCACCATGTTCTTGTAGTTTCCTGAAGGTTTACCCACCTATTTGCTTGCACTACTTATGCTGCTTATAATATTTGAAATTTTTAAGCCCTCATATTCTGAGCATGTGCCTCAAGGATGATGTGCTGCACATATGAAAAAATACAGGGTTGAAATGTAACCAATAAGTCAGTATGAGACATCAGACTTCAACATAAAAGTGGGTGTAGAATCAGGTCAGGCTTCCTGAAACAGATGCCATAGAACCCAAAGTAGAAGGGTAAGAGGAAATCGGCTGCCCCAGATGAGGTATCCCTTTGGATGAAGTTTTCCAAAGAGCTTGAGGCAGTAGAAAGGAAGAGCGGGAGATACTGAGTTTGGCTTTTGCCTGAATTCTCAACTGCAGTCGCTACCAAGGCACACTCCATCTGCAAAAAGCAGAGAGAAACAGAAGCCAAGCCATTCAATATCAATGGGAATAACTCTATTTAACTTCCTTTCAATTCTCAAGACAGGAAAACAGGGTCCCTCAAGCACGAGGATGTTCAAATCAATAGCAAACCATCTGACCTAGAACTCTGCATTTTCCTATCAGCCCCAGAGAGGGATGAAGAATGTTTGTGATAGATACACATGTGTACTAGTCTTCTGAAAATGCAGGCCATCTTAAGGGTACTTTTACCCTTAAGAAAAAGGTCTCTCAGCAAGCCTGAAGCTATCTGGTCTGGCAGCCAGCTTGCCCAGTGATCCTCTTGTTTATGCTCCCACAATGCTGGGGTCACAGACACACCCAGAACCATTCCTGGCTTTTTTACGTAGATACAAAAAAAAAAATAAAATAAACCTTGGTTTTGAAATCAGGTTCTCATGCTTATTCAGTCAGCAAGCACTTTTATTTGCTGCGTCACCTACTCAGCTCCAGCCTTGGGGATATAAACAACTCTAGGACTTTATCTATGATGGGACCATATGCCTCTCATATACCATCAGCCCAATCAGTCATATCCCAAGTACAAAAGCTGCCCTACCTTATAAAAGAGCAAACAGGACCCCAGTTCAATTCCCAGCATGAATATCAGGTAGTTTACAACTTCCTGTAACTCTAGCTCCAATGGATCTGATTCCCTCCTTTGGCTTCTACAGCCATTCCACTCAGGTGCACATGTCTACATATAGTCATAGATATAATTAAAGTAAAATAAATCTTTTAAAATAAAGAGCAATCAGGGCAAGGTTAAGAGATTTAGTTTAGTGATAGAAATAATAATTACTGTTTGTTGAGCACTTACTAGGTGCTATAAATAATTTCTAGTCATCACCAAGCTAGGATTTACCCTGTTCTAAAAGGCAGTTGTGTCTGAGACCTGGAGGTATACCTGGGGCCTCATGCAAGTTAGGAAAGCACTTTACGAGTGAGCCATGCCAGAAGCCTCTCATTAGAGTGAGTTTTACCTGTGTTATACTGCAGGCCCCCTTTGCTGAGGAAATCCAGGCCATCATTCAAACACATGACAATTCTAGCATCTTTGCATTCCAGATGCTGGGATTATAGGTGTCAACAATGAGAGTATACATTGTGTGTGTATATGTGTGTGTATGCTGAATACATATATTTATGCTGGACCACACAAGTGCATACGGAAGCAGAAGTATATTTCAGTTGCCTTTCTCAATCACTCTCTACTTTATTATTATTAAAGAATTTCATAAGTGTATACAATGTATTTTGATCAAACATATCCATGGAGATAGTTTCAAGAAGCATGCCCCTTCCACATAAAACATATCCAAAAATTTGCCCGAGATGAGATTCCAAATGTGTTCATTGATACAGGCTCAACAAACTGTGGAATGGAGCATATTCCTTATAGCATCCATGTGGTTTTGTCTAGAAAATGTAAGGAAAATAAGGATTCACCAAACAAGTGCTGTACCTTAGTAAGCTATTACCAAGACTAAGTAAGTCTCTGTTACAACATTAAAAAAAACAAAACAAAAAACAAACAGAATTACTGTTAGTATGAATGGATGTGAAGTAAGTTTTAAGTGTCAAATCAAGTTATAGAATTGAAAAAAGAAGAAAAATTCTCATAGCATTGTCAGCCAACCAGGCCAATAAGGAGATTTCAAAGACAAGGAACCGTCCCCCACTTCAAATGCCACAGGCAAGGTGGAGTTAGAGGAAGCTCAGAGGAATCTGTTGAGAAGTCATTTGAAGGGAATTTCCACAAAAGAATGAATGAGGGTCAGAATGTCAGAGACGTTAAGAGAGAGTGATGGAGAATCTGTGGATATCATGTGTTCCAATCCCCATAGCAACAATTGTTATGACTATAATAATGTTTACTGAGCATTTAATTACATGTGAGGCATCAGGGAAACAGTTCCTTGGAGACAAAGCCTAGAACATTAAATTCCTGTACAACAAAAGGCATTTATTTAATATTTCCTTTTAGCTGCACCCTCCACGAAATTTACTGACTCACTGAATTCCCAGGTGTTCTGCATGCAACTCATAGAGAAATTATAGAACTGAATCTATACAATTGTCTCCTGAATTTGTGTTCATATAATGTTTAAGGCCAAGAGAAGATGCGGTATGGGTGGTACTCACTAGCATGCATGCTGTGGGTTCAACCCCAGCGCTATATAAAGTGGGTATGGAGGTATATACCTGCTTTCCTGGGTTTTGGAAGGTGATGATATATCAGAAATTTAAAGTCATTCTCCACTACATCTTGAGGTCAAGGGGAGCCTGACCTATAGAACAACTTGTCTTATAAAACAAAAACAAAAACAAAAAACAAACAAGCAATGAAACAAACACAAAAAAGTTTAAGGGTAGGCAAATTAGAACAGTTTAAGTACAACTACCCTCAAGAAAAGGATTATGAAGGAATCATCCAAAACTGTAGTTCTCAAGTAAAAGTAATTGATCTCATCCCAGAACCTAGGGACAATTAGAAATGTTTGGAGAGATCTGATAGTCAAACTGAGACAAGAGGAACATCAAAATTATTAAGTGGATAGAGACAAGAATCAAGGGAATACCACCCTGCAATGAAAAGTACAACCTCTGATGATAGATAAACTTCTAACTCCAAAGGTCAGTAAATGAGAGGCCAAGAAACCCCACCCTGAACTCATTTAAATGCTCATTTAAACTCAATCTAAACTCAATTAAATGCTTATTTAAACAGCATTTTTCATTTAAGCATTGAAAGTACCTTACTCCTTGGGTATGTCACAACGTGCTATGCCTCATCTTGCTCTGCTCCAAACTGTGATCTAATTTCACCCTTACTCTCCAGTGAGTGGCAGCAGAGATGGTTCAGGAGTTCTGAGCACTGAAGTCTCTTCCAGATTTCCTGAGTTCAATTCCCAACAGCCATATGGTGGCTCACAACCATCTTTAAGGGGGTCCGAAGTCCTCTTATGGTATACTCACAACAGTGTACTCACATTCGTAAAATAAATAAGATCTTTAAAAAAAGAAAACAAAAACAAAACAAAACAAAAATCCCTCATCAATGATAGGCTAAGGAGATGAACCAATTCGTGTTTACTCTTCACACATGGGGAGCTCAATTTAACTTCTAGAATTCACCAGAATAAGTAATTATTTATAAATTAAGTAAGTAAATAAATAAATAAATAAATAAATACCTGAGCATGGTAGTTTATGATTGTGGTCCTATGGGGGAAAAATTATTTTCTCCTATTAGAGGCAGAAAGCTCATCAAGGGCCAATTTTCTATAAATCTCCCTCCCTTAATATCCCCCAATGTGGTAAAACTTGTTTTCACATAGTACTAGATCAGAATGGATGGTCTTTTTCCCCATTCATTTATTTTCTTTTTGACAGTTCTTTTAACATTATCTAATTGTGAAAGACTGTGAGGTTAGACCCCAGACAACATGTGGAAAGATTAGGCACATCAGTTGGTTTAGGATTAGATTGTGTGACACTGCCTCAAGGACTAAGTTGAGAGATTTAGGATAACTCCCAGCATTAAATCTCAGGCTTCCACTTATATCTGCACACACATGCATGTACACCCCCTACATCTCAAGATCTTAACCTAGTGTTTCTCTTTACTCCCTATCATGTATTTTTTTCTCTACATCATTAACATGTTGAGATCTTTCCAGGTGTTACTCACTTTGACTGGCTTTCTATAAGCCTAGATATTTCTATCTCTCAAGCCTGCATGACAAAAGAAAAAGAAAGAGAAAAAGAAAAGAAATCAATTCCTCATGGCACACTGTTATTCCTCCCGTCTCGATCACTTATGATCTCAGGGTCTTCTTCATTATCCTCTCTAGCACACCAGCTTTCTATGTGTCACTATTTTAGCATTCCCTTTCTACTTTATTGGCTCCATCTATTCAACACGACCAGGGACTGAGTCTGTCTTACTAATTCTATATCTCTCATATGTGGCATACAACAGACTCCAAACATTTTGAAATGCTGTATATGTAGAACTTTGTCTATTGGCCTAGCTGATCAGTAGGTTTTGAGGCATGAGGATTGAGGAATTTAAGACAATTCTGTGCAGTATAACATAACAAAAGAGATGCTTGCTTAGGTAGTATATTTATTAATAATAGAATGACACAGAGAAGATTAAGCTATCCCTGTGCAAGAATGGCTCCAAATGTAAAGCACTACACACACACACACACACACACACACACACACACACACACACACACACACACACACAAAGGGGTGAAGGAGTAGTTCATTGGTAGCATATTTACCTAGCATATAAATCATGAGTTCCACCAGGCATTGTATAAGCTAGATGGGGTGGTATAAGCCTGACATCTCAGGTCTGGGGAGGTGGAGGCAGGAAGAAAACTGGGTCAAGTTCATTCTCTGTAACATGGTATGTTTGAGACTAGTATGAACTATGTGTGACCTCGTCTCAATATGCAGTAAATTAAAAACTAATAAAAAAATGACAAAAAAAGCAGTAGTTACAACCAAAAATTTTTGTTGGATAAAAATTTCTGAAAACCTTGGGATTTCCTTGAAGCATGTTAATGGTAACGCCGATGCATAAGTTAGATATTTGAAGGGAACCATAACCAGGCTTCCATAGACACACCCTGTGAAATGCCATTTTGGATTTCTTTCTTTGAGAACATTTTGAGTGATTCTTGAACTGCCTGCCACTTCATCAGAGTTAATATCCTCCTCTCTGCTCTGACTTTGAAAATTGTCTTTATCAACATTGATTGCTTGCCAACACCTCAACCTCAGTGAGTTCCCCTCCACCCAGTCAACACAATGACCTTTCAGAAATGCAAACCTAGCCTCTCCTACTCCTTGCACAAATTCTTCTTTGCCTTCTCACCAGCCTGGGTCTCAAGTTTGAAGTTTACAGCTTGCTTTTAAGGCCTTTCTTTTACTAGTAGGCACCCATCATTTGCCTAAAATAACTTTTTTTTTTTGGAAATTTTGGTGTTTTCTTTTTAAATTTGTTTTGTGGTTGTTTTTGACTCATAATGTTTTATCTGAGATTTTACTTATTTATTTTTGCTTGACAGATCTTTTGCTTCCATACTATGGTTTCAAATTTTGATTTTTAAAGAATGTTCTTTGTGTGAATGTTAGTGTCTTAGTGTTTCAATGTGTTTTTTGTGCTTGCTCCTTTATCTACTTTCCTTGCCTTTAAAATCTGTTTGGTCCTATTTTGGTTTGTTTTCATTTTATTTTATTCTTTTGCTGCTGATTCTTCTTCTCCTTCTCCTCCTCCTCCTCACTTCTTCTCTTCTTCTTCTTCTTCTTCTTCTTCTTCTTCTTCTTCTTCTTCTTCTTCTTCTTCTTCTATCTTATATATTACAGTATATTATGAATAGTAGTCATGAGAGGAAATCAAACATGAACTTGGAGACAGGCACTGAAGAAAAGGTCATGAAGGGATAGAACTACTATCTTATGCAGACCAATTTCTTATTACAGTAATTCAGTGATGCCACTTGCAATAGTAAATCATCAGTCAAGAAAATACTCAATTGTCTTTTACCCACTAGACAATCTGATGTAGCCAATTTCTCGACTGAAGTTTCCTTTTTCATTTTGACTCCTGTTAGACTATATTTGATAGAAAAGAAAGAAAGAAAGAAAGAAAGAAAGAAAGAAAGAAAGAAAGAGAAGGAAGGAAATAAAGAGGTGGAAGGAAAGAAAGAAAAAGAAGGAAGGAAAGAAAAAAGGAAATTTTCTAAAAAAGCCAACTCTTGGTTTTGTTGATTCTTTGTATAGTTTCTTTTTGGTTGATTTCAGCCCTGAGTTTGATTATTTCCTGCCTTCTACTCCTCTTGGGTGTATTCGCTTCTGTTTGTTCTAAAGCTTTCAGATGTGCTGTTAAGCTGTTAGTGTTTGCTCTCTCCATTTTCATTTTGGAGGCACTCAGAGCTAAGAATTTTCCTCTTAGCACTGCTTTCATTGTGTCCCATAAATTTTGGTATGCTGTTCCTTCATTTTCCTTAAATTCTAAAAAGTCTTTAATATTTTTATTTTTTCCTTGACAAAGTTATCATTAAGTAGGACATTGTTCATCTTCCATGTGTATGTGGGCTTTCTGTTGTTTTTGTTGCTACTGAAAACCAGTCTTAGTCTGTAGTGATCTGATAGGATGCATGGGATTATTTCAATCTTCTTATATCTCTTGAGGATGTTTTTTTGACTGATTATATGGTCCATTTTGGAGAAGGTATCATGAAGTGCTGAGGAGAAGGTATATTCTTTTGTTTTAGGAGAAAATATCCTATAGACACTTGTTAAATCCATTTGGTTCATAACTTCTTTTAGTTTCACTGTGTCTCTGTTTAGTTTCTGTTTCCACGATCTGTCCAATGATAAGAGTAGGATGTTGAAGTCTCCCACTATTGTGTGTTCTTTCAATAATTGCTTTGAGCTTTAGTAAAGTTTGTTTTATGAATCTTCAGGGTTCTTTCTCTTTGTGATTTCTTTACTATTTCTATTTCCATTTTTAGGTCCTAGAAGATTTTGTTCAATTCCTTCCCTCATTTGGCTGTGTTTTCCTGTAATTCTAGAAGAGATTTTTTTGTTTCCTCTTTAATGATTTCTAACTCTTTACCTGTGTTATCCTGTATATCCTGGTATATCCTGTATTTCTTTAAGGGGGTTATATATGTTATTTTTTTGTTTTTTGAGGCAGTGTTTCTCTGTGTAGCCCTGGCTGTCCTGGAACTCACTCTGTAGACCAGGCTGGTCTGGAATTCAGAAATCCACCTGCCTCAGGCTTCCAAGTGCTTGGATTAAAGGTGTGTGCCACCACTGCCTGGCATATATGTCTTTCTTAAAGTTCTCTATCATTATCATGAAATGCAACTTTTAATCAGTCTTGCTTTTCTGGTGTGTTGAGGTATCCAGTGTTTGCTGTTGTGGGAGAACTTGGTTATGATGATGCTAAATAGCCTTGTGTTTTGTTGCTTATGTTGTTGTCTTTGCCTCTCACAATCTGGATATCTCTGGTATTACTTGTCTTGCTGTCTCTGTCTGTGGCTTGTCCCTTCTGTAAGCCTGTGCATCAGTACTTCTGGGAAACCAGCTCGCTCTTTGCATTTGGAGAGTTGTCTTATAGGGTTAGCTCCGGGGTGCAGACAGAACCCTGAAGGAACCTTTCCAAGGTTCCTTGTTTCCTATGTCCTGATGACTCTGGGCTGAACCCTCCTGGGCCAGGAGTTTGAGCAAAATTGGTGGTGTTACGTCTGCTCACAGGTGTGCCAGCACTCCTCAGAGACCAGCTTGCTCCTGTCGGTATTTGGGTATGGAACATTGTGGCATTGTATCAGCTCCAGGCCCCTAAAATAAATCTTACATTCTGAGGTCTCTATGTCTAAGTTCAAGCTGGAACCTCTACCAGGTCTGTCTCCCTCTTTTGCCCTGATGAATTACTTTGAAACTTGTGATTTTGAATGCTGAGATTTTCCCAGCTTTGCCTGCTTTCCCCAGAGAAAAAGCAAAACTTGCTTATCCTCTTTCAAAACTCCTTATGGTTATATTTTTGTCATGAAGTGTATGGGTAAATGATGTATTGGTGTTCCAGAGGAAGATTGAAAGGGATAACTAGAGATGAAAATAATCAAAATACATTAAGTACATATTTGTTTAAAAACTTCAGCATGCTGATGCATGCCTTTAATCCCAGCACTCCTGGGCAGAGGCAGGCAGATCTCTGTGAGTTTGAGGCCACCCTCAAAGAAAGACTACAAAGAAAGACTCTGGTTCAGAAATAAACAAATATTTAAAAGATAAATAAACTGTGGTTAGAGAGATGACTTAGTGGTTAAGAGCACTAATTGCCTATTTCTAGCCCTGCATGCTCCCTGGTTGGTGGCCCATTATCTGTGGGGTCCCACAGGCCAAGGTGAGTTGGCTCTGTAGGTCTTTTGCAGGTATCCTTGACCCCTCCAGCTTTCACAATTCCATCTTCCATTTTTCCACATGACTCTACAAGCTCTGTCTGATGTTTGGCTGTGGGTCACAGCATCTGCCTCCATCTGCTGCTGGATGAAGTCTCTCAGAAGGCAGCTATACTATCTGCAATCATAGCAGAATATCATTAAAACTCAAGGTTTGGCTATTTCACATGGGATGGGTGTACCTTCTATGGTAGAAAAAGAAGGCAATATCTATAATTCCCTGGGAAGATGCTGGTATTCTGTATCTCTACAGGAACTTGGGCTATGTTAGGCATTCATCCAAATGCGGCTGGAGTACACTTGATATTTGTGCATTTCATCAAGTACAAATGTGTTCTCAAAAGATAAAAGCATACCCAGGAATATCTTGTTACATCCATCTCAAGAAGCTAATGTGCCTTGAGCACAGCAACAAAGTACTTTGTGGTGATGGGAAAAAGGAGAGGAAGTGGTAAGGACTCAATTATGACAGTCGGATTTTTGCTGGGAGCTTTTTGTACAATATGTGAGCATGTGACAGTGAAGGATGGTCACAGTTCCTCTCTTAAAGAATCTAAAAGTAACTCTAAGGGAAGCAGGAAGTAAGAACTATGTTGAATATACAAAGAAGAAATTTAATTTGTTCTTGATGCTCAGTGAAACCGGGGAAACGAGACCTAAAGGATAAGTAATTCTATCTAGACAAAGGGAAGGCAGAAGGCCATTCAGGCAGGTGTACCTGAGAGGGGCCATGGCTAGATAATAAAGGTGAGAAATCTTCAATAGGCCAGCTTCTTTTTCAACCTCCTGACATGAGACAAAAGCCTGGCAGTCTTTTTTCTCCCAATAGCAGGCCCGCTGCTGATGGCACATTCAGACTTCAAGACTGGATCAGGCACTACATACACACTAGTATTGCTAACCAATCAATTACTCTGTCCTTCTTCAAACAGACCAACCATGATTTAGGGAGGGAAACTTCAGAGGTTTAAAACAGTCCATCCCATAAACAGAGACTGGATTTTTCAGTTTTCTAAGTTCCCTCTTGGCTTTACTGAGGGTCTTTTTCTCTGTGTCTGCTGTACCTTCCTTCAACTGCTGATTCTATTTGAGGTGTGTGAGATTTCTCTGCTACCACCTGTTGTGCTTCATATATTTCCTGCCCTTTAATTTTTCAACTTGCAGATTAAACAGAACCAATCATTTCAAGATCTGTATGCTATATCAGAGCCACATGCCAAAACCCAGGGACTAAAAGTTGTATCAGAAGGAGTATGCATGAAAGATCTGGGAATGTAGCTTATTTGGGAGAGTCTCATTTGCTTGGCGTGCATGAAGTTCTGTGTTGTCCACTAACCTCCACATGTATGATATGACACATACACACACACACACACACACACACACACACACACACACAGAGGATGATGATAATAGATGATAGATACATAAATAAATGATTGATAGATAACTGATAGATGGTGGGCAGATAGATTGTAGGTAGGCATGTAAATAAATAAAGTAATTAAAGATTTAAAATATGTAAAGAGATTGAAAAAAGCAAGCAACAAATCCCTGTAATCTCTACTTACACACATATGTGTACACATACACACATTAGAAATAAATATATTGCTCCAGCTCCTGGTAACCAATCATTTTTTATGATTAATTTTTTAAAGTGTGTGTGTGTGTGTGTGTGTGTGTGTGTGTGTGTGTGTGTGTGTGTGTGTGTGTTGACTGGTGAATCCATACCTGCATAATTGAGGGGTACAGAAAGGTACATTGAATTTAATTAGAGTTTCTTGCCAAAGCATGAGTGAGAGGTTATTTTGTTGGTGGCAAGGACAAGTTATCAAAAGATGCACCATTGAAGAAGTGATAACAACTCTTCCAGAAAACATTAATTGTTAATGGCTAATAGTTTCTCAGGTAAGGGTAGGTCCTCATTTGCCCCTTCCTTATCCTTGATTAAATGCTGTGCAGAAAACCACTGCTGTAGTGTATTCCTAAATACCATGTATAGCAGGTACCCCTCACAGCACTTGCCCTCTTCTTTTAAAATCTCTATTAAATTATAATCCTCTGAGAATATAGATATTCTGATTTCGTAATTCCTTCTGAGTCATTGGTATCCACATAGGCATTGTTATACAGCAGGTTCTCAGTAAATATTTGCCACAAAAAAAAAATGAGCAAATAAGTGAGGGAATCTGGCGCAAACAATACTGATTGATTTCCTTTATCTTTTGAGCCAGGAAACAAAGGAGGTGAGTAGGAACTCATGCCCTATATCCTGCTAGAGAGCTGTAGCACCAATACCAAGTCTCTTGCTGCATGGCAGCCCGGGGTTCCACCTTAGCTTTCTTTAGCTCCAGTAGAGATTGTCTCAGTTCTCAAATGCCAGGACAAAATTTTCCTGCTGTGAGGGGAGTCTGTTGACAGTCACACCCTGCTTTTCATTGACTCCTGGTCATGCCTTTTAGTATCTGTCAGCTGAGGGACCACTTTGACAATCTGCTAATCTCAAATGTCCACAGAAGTAACTGGGAAAGGGTCCAAGGAAGTGTTCATATGGAATATGCCAGAAAAGTCCAGGCCAAGGTCTGCCCTTTTAAAGAAAATATTCAGTTTCAGGAGGCAGTGAATCGCAGATTATCTTTCTTGATACCTTCCATCTGATTTTCTGAGATTAGGACTCTCATGGAACCTCGAGTTTACTGATATAGCTACAATTGCTGGCTAGCTTTGTGTTTCTAGAAGCTAGGAAAGTAAACTAGAATAATTGTTATTTTAAGGACAACTGAAACAACATAGTTAGATCCTGTATTAAAAAAAGTAACCAGGATCTGGAAAGATGGCTCAACAGTTAAGAGCACTGACTGCTCTTCCAGAGGTCCTGAGTTCAATTCTCATCAATCACACGGTGACTCACAATCATCTCTACTGGGATCTGATGCCTCTTCTGATGTGTCTGAAGACAACTACACTGTGCTCATATACATTAAATAAATAAATAAATAATTAAATAAATAAATAATTTAAAAAAACAAAGCAGAAAGTGGAAATAGAAAGGGAAGAGGAAGAAAGAAGGAATGGAAGAAATAAATCAAAACAAGGAATAAAGAAAGACCACCTCAGTCAACAGTCTATATTTTCTCTGGTCCTGTTCCTATGTGGTATATAGCCCTAAAATCATATATATATATATGTGTGTGTGTGTGTGTGTGTGTGTGTGTGTGTATGTGTGTGTATATATATACAAATCATATATATATATAAAATCATATATATATATAGATAGATAGATATACAAATCATATATATATATATAAAATCATATATATATATATGTGTGTGTGTGTGTGTGTGTGTGTGTGTGTGTATATATATATATATATATGTATATATATATATATATATATACCAGGTGAGCTGCTATGTCCACCTGGTATTTACTTAGATTTCTGGGGATATAAATCTGATCCTCATGCTTGTATGTTAGTGCTTTAACCTCTGAGCCATATATCAGCTCAGTTTAAATTATTATCATTATCATCATTATAATTATTTGGTGGTGCTTGTGTGTGTGTGTGTGTGTGTGTGTGTGTGTGTGTGTGTTTGTGTGTGTGTGTGTGTTTGTGTGAAGTGTGTGTGAGGACAGCTTTCAAGAGTCATGTCTCTGCTGTGGGCTCTAGGGATCTAACTGAAGACATCAAGCTTGTCTAATTGATTTTATCTTCTGATCCATCCTTTTGACCCTTGTTATTTTGTTCATTATTATTTAATGTAGGGTTTCATGTATCCTAGACTGATCTCAAATGGAATATAGATATGTGCCACCATGCCACATTATTTATAAGTATATACTTAATTATTTCAATAACAATAGTAATAAAAGCTTAATGAGCACACACATGTAATCCCAGTTATGACATGGAGAGAGGAGGACTGAAAATTCAAGGCCATTAGACTGAACTACATAATAAGATCTAGTCTCAAAAACAATATGAACCATGTCACTTTTTCAGCAACCTCATATATCTCTGTTTTCATCTTTGATGGCTATTCTTGGTTGTCAACTTGACTCCATATTGAATTATCTAAAACCCAGGAGGGTGTGTGCATCTGTGAGGGATTTTTCTTAAATGAATAATTTAAAGTAGTAAGACCCATTTTAATTTAGATCTTTTGAGGTGAGAAGATATACCTTGCATGTCTTGAATTCAGACCTTTTGAATAAGAAAATTTGCCTTTAATCTGGGACACACCTTCTAGTTGCATCCTTTGTAAATGGCATGAAAGAGTACTCTCCATTTCACTAACAAGTGCATTCTTTCAATAGAATTAGAGCCTACTTCTGGATTCTGGCATATACTAAAGACAATCAACTGAGACATCCAGCCTGTAGACTAAACAATGATTGGATTCTTGGAACTTCTATTGGTACACAATATCTGCTGAATTAGCTGGACAACAGCCTGTAAGACATTCTAATAAATCTCATTTTATGAGTTCTGTTCTGGAGAACTCTGACTAATAATAACATCATTTCTCATTTGCATTGAGAAGCCATGTGCATGAGGCTGGAGAGATGCATCAATAGTTAAGAGAGTTTACTGCTTGCATCAGATCTAAATTTTGATTTAAGAATTCATACTAGGTATCTCACAACTGCCTAGAAATTTAACTTCAGGGATATCTGATATCATAATCTCTGTTAGCAACTATAGTAATGTGCATGTATATAGACACAGACAAACATATATACATTATTTAAAATAAGTCTTAAGTAAACCTGTGAGGGGATGTGGGAGTAGCTCATTTTGTAGAGTGCTTGTCTAACATGCACAGAACCTTGGATTGCATCCCCAGATCCTCATAAACTGGGAATGGTAGTTATCCCAATACTTTGAAGGTAGTTGCAGGAAGACCAAAAGTTCAAGCCTGTCCTTAGCTACATAACAAATTTGAGACAACATGTGAGACCCTGTTGGTCAAAATAAGGAATAAAAATTGATCAAATAGGGAAGGAACTACAAAGCAAGCACTCCCAGAATGTCCTTATTGGAGAAGAATGCTAGAGCTGGTTTCATTTTTGACTCTCATCTTTGCCTAGATGCTGTATGTGAAGATGTGCTTGAACCAGAGAGATCTCCTGAACACCTTATTTTTCTACAATATTCTACCTGCCAACCTGACCAACTATACCCAGTTTCTGCTCAGAGTCCAATAATAAGGTCCTAGAGGAGGAATTGATTGTCTACAACTTCCCGGAACCTGCATCCCTTATAGGAGCTCTGCCCTCTCTCCTTCTCTTAAACTCCTACCTGTGTTTCTATAATAAATTCTAAAATCCACCCTCTATAGTCCCTAAATTTTATTGATTCAAACATTTTGTGTGACCATGAACATTCCAGTCTCTAACTCCTGACTTACAGCTTGCCTAAGGTAATAATAAAGGCCTACTTTGAACTCAGAGAAACCTCCAAGTTTCCTATATCAATATTTCAAAAGAAAAATAATAGCCATGGGCAGAAATTAATCTATACCCATAAGGAGTCCCTAAGTGTGCACTGTGATGGTCACACAATGAAACTAAAGGTGCATTCCTTAGAATGTGCCCATCATGAATCCTTTTACTAATGTACTTGAAAACATCAGATTGATCTTTTTAAATAAAAGAAGTCACACTCAGAAACACAAATACTGTTTTTTATGTGAGAAATCTAGATTTATAAAAAGAATAGAGATGAAATTAAAAAGTACATTATTTGTTAATAGAAAAATAACCAGGAGAATATGTAAGAGGTATACATGAAAGGGTAATGAGGGGTGAATACATGTAAGAAAAAGTTTAATAAACATTATTTTATATTACTAACATACAATAATAATCTATGTTTATTGTTACTGTATTTACAACAGTACCTAGGAAATAGAATCCACCTAAATGCCCAACAATTTATGAATGGATAATAAAATAATACACACAAGATGATGAAATTTTATTCAGCACAGAACTATGAAATTTGCAGAAGGCCTATGAAACAGGAAAATATCAATGGATCAACCCAGGTTCATACAAACAAATACAACATATTTTCTCTCAAATATGCATCTTAATTTCTAATTTCAATATGTGTATTTTGTGGAGGATTTATTGTTAGTAGTTGCCAGGAAACCAGAAAGGGGCCTATGAGAAGTGGTAAAGGAGGTTTTACAGAAGAAAAGGAGGGGAATTAATAGAACATGCTGCATAAAAATAAAAGGGTACATGGGGAACAATGGGATGAGAGAGAGAAATGGAGGGGAAGTTAAACAAAAGTTAAGCATGTATGAAAATGATGTAAGGAAACTTGATTCTTTGAATGCTGAAATTTTTTAAGAAGAAGAAAACAAAAGACACTAAAGGATTAATACTATATATTTCATAATAAACGAATTTGTAACTAAAACCAATTTTAAATAAAAAAAGTCAAAGAAAATACAATGGGTATAGATGAAAGGTCTAGTTGAAAAAGTAAAAAGCAAACACTTACTATGGCTTGTCCTGGGTTGAGAATCTGGCCAGGGCCTTATCCCTGAGTATGCTGAGTATGGCTGAATATGTGGAAAAGGATGCTCTGTGGATCTCTGACCTCCTGGATCCCATCCTTGGCCTCTAGTACCTGGCTTCCTGGGCCTCATAGGGACTATTGGTTTTTCAGTTGACATTGAAGGATATCGAATAGATCTTGACTTTCTGATGAGCTTTTTGTAGTTCATTTGATTTCTGGTATCCACAGATGAACCATTTATATTTCCCACTTGGAGAAGTGAGTATTTGCTTGGTGATCTTCCAGAGTAGATAAGCAACTCATGGTACAGTCCCTGTATAAGAGACTGAGTCGTCAATACATGATTGTCTTTCAGGACTTCTGTCATTGTAAAGGGGCCTTGCATAGTACCAAAGTCTGAGTGTGCAAATACTCCTGAAGAGAAAAGGTAAAGGAAAAGAGGATTCATATTTTTTATTCAGAAATTTAAAAAATTGAACACAAATCAGTTTTATTTCAAGATCCTTAGTCATCAGGGAAATGCAAATAAGAACAACAACAACAACAACAACAACAACAACAAAACCTGAGATTTCTCCTCACACCAGTCAGAATGGCTAAGATCAAAAACTCAGGAAAAAACAGGTGCTGGCAAGAATGTGGAGAAAGAGAAACACTCTTCCACTGCTGGTGGTGTTGCAAGCTGGTACCACCACTCTGGAAATCAATCTGGCAGTTCCTCCGAAAACTGTGCATGACACTTCCAGAGGACCCTGCTATACCACTCCTGGCCATATATCCAGAGGATTCCCCAGCATGCAATAAGGATGCATGCTCCACTATGTTCATCATAGCTCTACTTATAATAGCCAGAAGCTAGAAAGAACCCAGATGTTCCTCAACAGAGGAATGCGTACAGAAAATGTGGTATAGATACACAATGGAGTACTATTCAGCCATTAAAAACAATGAATTCATGAAATTCTTAGACAAATGGATGGAACTGGAGATTATCATCCTAAGTGAGGTAACCCAGTCACAAAAGAACACTCATTGTATGTACTCAGTGATAAACAGACATTAGCCTAGAAGTTTGGGATTCCCAAGACACAATTCACATATCAAATGATGTCCAAGAAGAAGGAAGGTGGGGCTTCTGGTTCTGAAAAGGCTCATGGAAGCAGTGTATGGGAATACCTACACTAAATTTGTAACCTCATGATGCCCTTTGCCTTGTGAAACTCCTGAACCTGTGATTAGTAATTGTCGTGTTATAATTGTCTTATTAATAACCTGTGTTTTGTCTTCTGAAAATGTCTTTCCAGATATTTTTGATATTTCTCCTTCCACATGATGTATCTTCTACTTATTTTTATTGCCTCCTTCCTAAGAGTCAATATCCCAATGGCTGTTTTCTTTCACACTTATCTGTCCCACAGGAAGCCTCAAGCCCTGAGCACTCTTCTGTCCAGGTGCTAACAGGTAATTATTTTGATAATTTTTCTACCCACCCTAATCTTTCCCCATAAAAGGGAAACATGTAAATAAAGTTTGCTTAATCAGGCAATTGTAGGAATAATATTTTCTCTAACAGTGAATATCACCACTCATGAGAGGATCATTCAATACACTTTTGTGTTAGTCAATAACATGACCATCAGAGTAATCTATAAAGAGGTAATTTAGTCATAGTTCTAGGGTAGAATGCCTGCATCAACTGTCCTGCTTTTGTGGTAGATAAATGTGATAGAAAACAGCTCTTTGGATAATTGTCTGTTAGAAAGGAGGCAAAAAAATAAGTAGAAGAATACATCACATAGAAGGGGAGTCATCAAAGTATCTTGAAATACACATTTTTCAGAAGGCAGAAAGACAATTGTATATCACAGGTTGAAAAGTTTAGCAAGGTAAAAGGGAAGACATGCATCACAGTATACAAGTTCCATGTAGGTTGAAAAACATCAACCTAATGGAAGATTATGTCCAGATAGGAAGCCAGAGATGTCTAGCTGTCTTATAGCAGCCAAGGCTCATTTTCTTGATGATTTTCTCAGAATCCCACTTTAAATAACAACACACCAGTGACCCTAGAGCTTCCCACCAGAATTCACTAAAGTTCCCACCACCTCTCAATATCATTGTATTTGGGACTGAGCTTATCACACATTGACCCTAGGGATTTGTCCTGGTTGGTTTTATAAGAGTTGACACAAATTAGAAGTTATCAGAGAGGAGGGAAACTCAGATGGGAATATGCCTTCATAAGACTGGGCTGTAGGCAGGGTTATGGAGAGTTTTTAAATTGGTGATTGATGGGGAGATGACTAAGCACATTGTTGTTGATGCCACACCTAAGCTGGTAGTTCTGGCTTCTATAAGAAAATCAGCTGAACAAACTATGAGGAGCAATCCAATAAGCTCAATGATCTTTACATCAACACCTGCCTCCAGGTTTGTGCCCTGTTTCAGTTCCTGTCCTAACTTTATTAGATGATGAACAGTGATATGGCAACCAAGTAAACCCCTTCCTCCCCAACTTGCTTTTTGGTCAAGGTATTTCATTGCAGCAATAATAACCCTAACTAAGACTGAGGTCAAAATATTTCCAGATTATTTTACCCTTTTAATATTCTGAAAAGATCCTCTTCATCTCTGAAAACATGGGAATACAAAGAAGTATTTGTAGAAAATATTTTATAAAGTTTCTCTGCTTTATTACCATGGGGTCAAATTTTGTGGACAGTCACCCTTCTAAAAGGATATCCACATCTTCATCAGCTTTCACCAAAAAAACCTCACTGTTTGGACCTGTGGAGAAGGCTCATTTGGTGAAGTGCTTTCTGTATAAGCAGAAGAACCTGAGGTTGATCCCCAGAACAAATGTAAAAGGCAGGTCCAACTGTCCTAGCCTATAGTTCCAATGTTGGGAAAGGAAAACCAGGTGGATTCCCAGGGTTATGTGGTCAGCCCATACAGCTGAATCCTTCAGATCCATGTTCAGAGATGAAACTCTTTCTCAAAAGAGATGATGTTGATGTCTTGTCTTCTCACAAATACATTCACCATGCACTTTAGTGTCCATCCACACATACTCATAATACATCACAAACACACACACACACACACACACACACACACACACACACACACAGAGAGAGAGAGAGAGAGAGAGAGAGAGAGAGAGACAGAGACAGAGAGATGGAGAGACAGAGACAGAGAGACAGAGACAGAGACAGAGAAAGATATGTACATCCAATGCAGGTTTTCTTGATCCTTTGAGTCTTGATTTTCACATAAAACTTACATTCAATTGCATGTTCTATTTTATTTAGTCTGTATTATTGAAGACACCTATCAGAATGCCTATAAAGGATATTTTCATTGAAAAGATGTGAATGCCTGTGTATCTTTCATGCAACATGAAAAGAGGTACTACAAGATGAAACTTAACTGAGGAACTGAGAGTGAAGAGAAATAGAAAATGACAGCCTTGGAAAGGCTGCTGTTTGCATTTCTTTCTCCAAGGTGTGTTAGAAGCGAATGAAAGGTCTGTGTAAACATGGCCACAAGCCAATGTAATATGAGAAACAGAACTGGCTTATAAGAACCACTGCCTAAGCGAGTTACTCTCAGGTAGAACATATTTTTCTTTTTCTTTCTCCCACCTGTTTTTTTCTTCAGTAAATTTGTTAGAATGATATTTGAGGTTTACTAAGGCCTCAAAGTTTGAGTGAGCCCTTTTGTAGCATATACGTATATATTTGTAATCTCTCTATATTTTTGTAATATGTTTATTATACACTCTTTAACACATACACATGCACATGTGCATGTGCGCATGCACACACACACACAGTCACAGGACAACTTTTGTGTCAGTTCTTGTCTTTTCTCATGCAGGTTCCAAGGATTGATATTAGCTCATCAGGTTGCATAGCAGGTGCTTTTATACTGTGACAGTGAATTATGTCACCATCTCATTCACACACACACACACACACACACACACACACACATGCACACACACACACTTATAAAATTTTAAATTCATCTAACTCTTAAGATATTTGTGTCCCTAGATAACAGTGACAAAGTTCCTATTATGCCAAATAGTATTTATACACATATATACACATATATGTATATATATACATATATACACACACATATAATGTTTATGTATATGTATATGTATACATATACATATATATAAAATGATTCTTATATTATGAAGTTAGTAATTTTCATAACCCATTAGTAAAGTCAATGTTATGCAGATGTTTTACAGGAAGGGAAACTGAGGCTTGGTTAGCCTACATATCAAAATGACACAGGTAGGTAGTAAAGGCCAGAGTTACTAGTGATGAACTTAAAATGGCTCAAGTTGCATGATTTGGATTTGGCATCACTACAAAAGTAACACACATTCAATATAAATTGTAGCTTAAATGACAGTCATCTCTTAGGCTAGCAATTTTCAGCATGATTGAAATAACCCAAGAAAGAAAATGACACATCACCACACTTAAGCCAGTTAAGAGTGTAGTGAATCTTTTAGACCAAGATTCTCAGAATGACTCCTAGTACCAAAACAAGGCAGGGTACAGTTTTTAAAGTCAAAAGTCTACTATCACATCACACCAGGTACAGGGCAATATTTGTTTGTTTGTTTAATAAGAAATCCTTTCCCACCAGGGAGGAAGAAACACTTTTCTCTGTAAAATATCTTATGAAAATACTTTTACAGAAGAAGGGAGAAATCTTTTTTTTTCAGGTAGCTTGAGCCACAAGACAAGAAGAGATATAAGGTTAGGGTAACATAAGCCACTTCAATGATTTTCTTTCAAGATCCTGGATCCTGGCTAGAAACTATAGCTCCCAGTTAGTCCCAGGATCATGATAAGGAAGAAAAAAGAAACACCAAAAGTATGGAGACACCAGAACAAAGGAAAGCCTTCCCTTGCAGCCCAATTGGAGCCTTTCACCAGCTCAGAAGCAAGAATCTAAAACTATTAACAGCTGCTTAAGACAATTCTTGCTTCTCAAGTATAAGCTGCAATTCTCCATGAGTCTTACAAGAAACACCCTTTAAAGTATATATACCCTAAATACTGGTGCGACTCTATTGGCCCCTGATTTTTACCCTAGCAGAGAGAAATTAACTTTGATAAAAATCACTGACTCATAGTGACTCATCTTGTAATTCTTTCCTGCACTGAAGCTTCACATCCCAATCTGTTTTTGCATCAAAGTCTCTAAAAGTACTCACCAGGCTGCTGAAGGTGAAATAATGAAGCTGTGTTTTTGCCCCCTCCCTTACTGCTGATAAAGAAAAAAAGAACTAATATTGAACAGTGTTGGCAAGTCATAACATTGGAGAGGCTCAATGTACTATAGGTAGACATCGAGATCAGGAGGGCTCAGACTGAAAGTTCTGGGCTATTTTGCCTATATTTGTCTGTACAATGGCTGGTACTTTTACATTCCACATATTTTGATTCAATCACAAAGCATGCATTTCCCTATGCATGCTATAATACATATCCGCCTTGATGTGGAAGGGTTTTCAGTTCTTTCTTTGATTGGCCTCCTTCATGTGTTAATCTTTGTGTATGCTACATGCACCTATACATGCAGGTATATGCACACAAGCATGTGTGTGTGTGTGTGTGTGTGTGTGTGTGTGTGTGTGTGTCCTTGTGTGTGTGTAAGTAAAGATAAGAAGTCAATATTGTTTTCCTCAATCTCTTCTCTTCCTTTTTTCCTTCCTTCCTTCTTTCCTTCCTTCCTTCCCTCCATCCTTCCTCTCCCTCTCCTTCTCCCCTTCTCTCTTCCTTCCTTCCTTCCTTCCTTCCTTCCTTCCTTCCTTCCTTCCTTTCTTTCTTTCTTTCTTTCTTTCTCTCTCTGTCTCTCTCTCTCTCTCTTTCTTTATTTCTTTCTATTTTTGGGAAACATTCTCTCACATAACATGGAAATCACTGATTTGGTTAGGCAGGCTGGCCACGAAGCCCTTGGGATGCTCCAGTCCCTGGTGAGAGGATTATAGGCATATACCACAGTGTTCAGCATTTTCATGAGTGCTAAGGATCTGAACTCAGGTCCCTGTGCTTATACAACAAGCACTGCATCAAGTGGGCTATCTCTCCAACATCTTTTATGTTAACTTCCTGTTCTTGTCCATATTCACCTAACTCAGACATATTAAGTGCATCTTTTACTTGAAATATTTACAGTGCAACATGAAATAATTAGGATATATCCCCGTCCTGTGTTGAGAAGTATATATATAAATATTCCCATGAAACTGTCATCATCTTAGATAAGTCTTGGTGTATTCAGGTTGACAGAATAGACCCCAGTTCTAAGGATACACAGGTATGTGCAGAGTGTATGTAATAACTGATCAATGTGAGCAAGAATAATTTCTCAGGCAGGCAACTAACTATACATCTTGTGAAAGGTAGGCTCAACACTTAGTTGTGGTGGTGGTGGTGGTGATGTTTGTGCTAGTGTGTGTATATGTGTGTGTGTGTGTGTGTGTGTGTGTGTGTGCGTGTGCGTGCGCGTGCGCGTGCGCGTGCGCGCGTGCTATAGGCAGGCCCACAGATATTGGGGCTGTGAAGAAAAAAAAACATTGTGATAAAATTCTTTCTCATAGGTCTTTTCTCCCAACCATAGGTTTCTTTTCCTCTCTCTTCTTTGTCTTACCTCTCTTCACCTTCTTTCTTTTTCTTTTCTTTCTTCTCTTTTTCTGTAAAAAGATTTTACATAGCACAACCTGGCTTCAAACATATCATCTTAGGATGCTCTTGAAATTCAGCTCATCAGTCACAGAATTACAGTATTTCTAAAATGTTTTTACAGGGTAACACATAGGTAGGTGGCTACAGCAAGTGGGGAAAACTCTGCTGTACTTTCTAGATGTTTTCTGACCGCATTGTTAGCTTTTGGGTTGGTAGAAACTAATAGTTTGTTAAGAACATACTATTAGATTTTGATAGTCCCAATGGTGTCAGGTTAGATGCAGATATGGGTAATGCATGGCTTTCAGAGAGATTAAAAATAGTTCTAAACAAATTAGCACCCATTAGTCTACTATTCAACTAATCATACTCTTGATATTCGGTCATTTGGCCTTGTAGAATCTTTAACATGAGTGTAATTGTCCCTCCTTTTCTGTTACCTTTCTTCTTTTTTTCCTCCTGAGAAAGTCAATTAACAGTAGTACTTGTCTTCAAGTGATTCACTCTGGTTGCTAGGACCATTATTAAGCAAGAAACATTATATTGCAAGACACAGTGGCTATAAAAACTGTATGGAATCAAGGAATTCCTTGCATTTTAGTTATGAAAGATAAGCAGGTGTTCTCTAAATTAAGGAAGCTGAAATGGATTTTTCAATGTGGAAATTATTCCAAGTACCATCAAATAACTCAACTTAGTAGCTGAAATGTTTTCTACAGATAATGCTTTAACTCTTGAGCAACATAAATAATTCTGTGTACATAATTCTGGATATTGTAGTTCGGAATTGGGCATAAGGCCCAAGACTCTAATCAACATGGATATACTCATGCTAGGCATTTGTAATTTAAAATAGTGGAACATCATTTTCCTTTCATATGAAACATGGGAGTCACAAAATGACCCATGACTAGATGCATCTGCCTGTAAAAATATTGTAGAAATACTATAATTATATAACTAATAGAAATCATATGTAACTACTCCCACAGTATAATACTGTATTTGAGAACACTGAATCTGTGTTCCTGGACATAGTCACTCATCCATGGCTCTAGAATTAACTATCTTGTACAGTCTTTGAGAGAGAACTGTCCTTTCCAGCAGAGCTGTATTGTATTCCCATTGTATTTCTTGTACCTCCAAGCCTCAGAAGCAAGGCTAGCCACAGCTACTTTCTCTGTGTGTCTTATGTTAAGTTGGTGAAGTGGGTAACAGAGAGAGACATAAAAGTGTTTTAATAAATACATTGTGCCTATAAAAGAAAGGATTTAAATAATCTAACACAATTAAGTTGGAAAATACAGTTTAAAAAAAAAGGAAGAAATTTCAGCTCATCCTACCTCTACGTCCCAAATACTGCAATTACAGATGTAAGCCCCCATAACTTGTATATGGTGCTGGGGACTGAACAATGAAGACTACTCAAGTACTCTTCTGAGTTGCATCTCCTACTTATTTCATGGAATTTGTTAACACACCACACACACACACACACACACACACACACACACACACATACACTCTGCCTTGTCCCTGAAGGATTAATGGCCTCAGTGAACATTGCCATGCTGTGAATGCGAATGAGATAAAAGGCATTTTAAAATCAAGTATGTACAAAGCATAGTTCCTCACAAAAGGTAATACCAGCCTACATGCCAAGAAAACCACAGGGATGGGGCCCATAAAAGCACACAAAGATATATTAATATCTTAGGCACATAGTTGAGAAATGGGGAAGCTCATGGTTTCATGGTTGGGCATTGTTTCCCCAGCAACCTGAGATGCAGGAAGTTCCCAGCTGCAATTATATTCTATTGACCAAATCTTCTCTTTTTGCTCCTCGGCCCAAGGTTCAGGGCACAGCTGATGTTGAAATCTACTTTGTTACTGATAAGTCCTTATACTCTGTCTTCTTTATTCCCTATTCAAAATTTTAGAGAAATGTGCAGTTATTTTTTTCTTTCAAAGTCATATTTACCTCGAAAATAATAGAGTTTGTATCTCTTTTGTCTTGAGTTTCCACTTCCCAGATAATGGTAGGGAATTATTGTTAGTACTCTGTGGATTCTCAACAGAATTGACAAGATTTGTCTGCTGTTAAAGCATGAGTTTCATCAGGTTCTTTAAAGTTACAATTGTGCTTCCTTTAAGCGGTTGGTGTTGGTGTTGTTTCTCAGTTCACTTGGGACGTATGGTGGGGGGGAACTGGGAAAGGAGAAATCCTTTGGAATGTAAACAAAGAATATAGAAAATAAAAATTTAAAAAAAAGAATGTAAGTTTCAGTTCTGAGAATCCAACTTGAAGAACAGTATCCTCCTTTGGGGCTGGTAGGGGTGGTATAAAAATGTAGTGGGACTGGCTGTTCCTTTTGGCCAATTGAATCAATTACAAAGTTACACCCTTTCACAGAAATAAGTTTGCTTTGCTCCAGTGCTTTGGGATATGTCCTGAGTCTCCTGAGACCCTAACAAAAACAGGGTGAGTCTCTGTGTGCACGTGTGCACATGCATGCATGCTCGCAAACACATGCATGTCATGAACCTATGTGAAAGTCACAAGATAACTTTGATTGCTTATCTTCCTCCATCCTAAGAATCAAACTTAGTTCATTGTCTTTTGACAGAAAAACCTTTTTCTACATGAACAATCTTATCAGCTCTAAATTTTGTAGTTTTAACATGTTTTTTCCCCCATGTTGCACTATCCTCATAAACATCAGGGATATTGTTGTTGTTGTTGTTGTTATTACTGTTTATCTTTTAAGTGAGGTTACATGGAGATAAAAGATGGCTTAGTGGTTAAGAGTACTTCTTGCTCCAGCTGAGTACCTGAATTCAGTTCTCAGCATCCCATGTCTTGTGGGTTATAGATGCCTGAAAACCCTTCTTTATGGGACTTTATATCTTCCTGTGCCCACCATGAGTAGCCATTCTCATGTCACAAACATGATTATGGGTAGACATACAGCCAAGGCTAAAAATGAAATAGAGAGTATAACATGGAAGAACCACACATAATTGCCACATTTGTTTTTTATTAAATATTTTCTTTATATACATTTCAAATGTTATCCCCTTTCTTTGTTTCCCCTCCAAAAAACCCCTATCCCATCGCCTCTCCCTCTGCTCACCAACCCACCCACCCCTGCTGTCCTGTCATTCCCCTACACTGGAGCATCCAGCCTTCACAGGACCAAGGGCCTCTCCTCTCACTGATGTTCAGCCTCTGTGTGTACTCCTTGGTTGGTAGTTTAGTCTCTGGGAGCTCTGGAGGTACTAGTTGCTTCATATTTCTGTTCCTCCTATGGGGCTGCAAACCCCTTCAGTTCTTTGGGTCCTTTCTCTAGCTATCAGTAATGAGATCTGACACCCTCTTCTTGTGTCTGAAGACAGCTACAGTGTACTTGCATATAACAAATAAATCTTAAAAAAATACTCAAGCTAAGTGTGTCTGAGTATATCTGTGATTTCAGCACTCATGAAGTTGGGCAAGATAAGTGCCATAAGTTCTCACTTAGCCTCAGATACATAGTGAGTGTCATGACACCTGAGAATCTATAGTAAGAAGCTCTCTTTTATAAAAAAAAGGAACAAAAGAAACAAAAGGAAACCAAACAATAATACCAATAAACCCAGGGGCTGAGCATGTAGATCAGAATGCTCTACATCCTGCTTACTTATGATACATGAAGTCTTGGGTTCTATACCCAGCATTGCATACAACAGACGTGGTAGCATATGCTTATAATACCATCACTTGAATTAGAGGCAGGAAGGTCAGAAAATTCAGTATCATTTTTTGTCTCATAGTGAGTTGGAAAATGGCCTGAGATACATAAGACACTATACTGAAAATAATAAAGCACCAAGGGACAGTGAGATAGATTCATGGGTAAAAGCAATGGCTGCATAAGCTTGACAACTTGAGTTTAATCCCTGGAACCCATGCAAAAGAAGCTGGAGGTGATTACAGTAACTCTGCTACTGGTATGTCCAGAGAAGATCACTAATATGGAGTAAGGCACAACAAGCGATACCCTATCTCAAAATCAAGTCGTAAAGATAGAACTGACTCCCCAAAACTGTCCTTTGATAAGACATAAGTATCCAGGAAAGCAAAACAACAAAAAGCACTGCATTCCATTATTTTTGGAGAGTGTATCTCTATTGTTCAATTTGTTACTAGAATGGTTAAGGGTTAGGGGCACAGCTTGTCACCACAGGGTTAGGCAAGTCACAATCTACAAGACAATTAAAAAGTCAATTAAATAGGACCAATGAGATGATTCCATAAATAAAAAGCTTACATCCAAGTCTGATCTCAGGGACCCATCATTACCTTATTACCATTTGCCAGTCCCCACTTCTGAAAGGTTTCACAGTGGTCAAAATAGTACTAACAGCTGGGAACAAATATTTAAGCCACTATCCTATGTGACTATTTCAGATTCAACTATAATCTATAATCATCTTTCCTTGGAGAAACAGTCTTACTAAGTAGCCTTGGCTGGCCTGGAACTGACTCTGTATTACAGGGTGGCTCCAAACTCAGAGAGATCTATGTGCCAATGCTTCTGGGACTGAAAGGTTCTGTCAACATGCTTATTCTTATAACCATCTTTAACAAATATTTTGTGAGAAAGAGGGTGTCATATAGCCTAAACTGGCCTTGAATTTGCTATGTAGTAGAATAATACCTTCAATTACTGGTCTTTCTACTTCTTACGAGAACTGGGATTACAGCTTCATATCAATACTTCTGATTTATATGGTACTGGGTATAGAACTTGGAACTCTGCACATGCTTAGCAACTTCTCTCCTGACTATGCTTCAGTCATAGACCCTAAAAATATTTTTTAAAATTTTAATAGATACCTAACAATAGGTCATCATGCTATACTTTATAAATATGCACTCTATAGATGTATTTACAATATTTCAGGACTATATCAGCATTATTATTGACAAGAGTATCAAATAGTTATTATTTCAAAGTGTTAGGGATATCCAAAGATCCTCAAAAAAGTAGATTTTTAAAATAAACTCAAATAATTTTTATTTTAAAATTACATCTGTCTGACTGCCTCTCTTTCTCTGTGCATGTGCATGTGTGTGTGTATGTGTGTGTGTGTGTGTATGTGTATGCACTCCCCCATACACACATTCACATGTTACTGTGCACATGTAGAACTCAGACCACCCATACCTTTCAGGAATTATGTTATTTTTTCATTGTATGGGTGCTGTGTATCATACTCAGGTAATCAGGCTCAGCAATAAGCACCTTTATCTATGCAGCCATCTACCTTCTTTATGTACAGCCCCATTACCCCCCAAAAGGAAATGTTTGTAAGCATCAGGTGGAATGGAAAGTTAAGGTGTGGAATAAGTATAATTGTGTTTTGTATGGTTGGGTTTCAAGTCAACAAAATCACTCTAAGTATGCAAAAACTGAGACCAACACCCAGATTCTGCAAAAAATGACTCTCAGCTGTTCATGGTCACTGGGACTCAAGTTGTTCTCTTCCTTGACACTCAGGTGGCCAGATTCTCTAAAGAAGAGAATGCAAGACAACAAACACCCATGTCATTAATAATAATCATCTGTGGCACAGTGACTCACATTCCTACCCATGAATGCCAGACCTACAGTTCACACCCACACACAGCCATTCTGAGTCAAGTGTTCATTCACCATCTGAATGTTTCAATGGGTGGCATACACTTAAAAATCACAGTCCAACTAGAGACTGCACAAAATCTACTGACCTACCCACACTGTGTCTGTCACGTAGGAGCACACTGCTAGCTATTTTATGGCTGCATCATTTCCCAAGAAATAAATTACCAAGATCAGACTTACAAGACCCTTATAGTGATTGATTACATCAATTTCTCTTACTTTAAGACACCTAGAATCTAAACAGAGAATTCTCAACAGAGGAATCTTTAATGGCTAAGAACCACTAAAAGAAATGTTCAACCTCCTTAGTCATCAGGAAAATGCAAATCTAAACAACTCTAAGATTCCATCTTATATCTGTCAGAATGGCTAAGGTCAAAACCTTAAGTAGTAGCACATGCTGGCTAGGATGCAGAGCAAGGGAACACTCCTCCATTGCTGGTGGGAGTACAAATTTGTACAACCACTTTGAAAATCAGTTTTTCAGTTTCTCAGAAAATTGAGACTACTTCTATCTCAAGACCCAGGTATATCAGTCCTGGGCATATACCCAAAAGATGCCCTAATATACTTGCAAGGACACTAAGCTATATTCATATCACCCTTATTAGTAATACCCAGAAACTGGAAACAACCTAAATTCCTCAACTAATAAAGAAAATGTAGCATATTTACAAAACAGAATAATACTTAGCTATTAAAGACAAAGACATGAAATTTTCAGGCAAATGGTTGGAACTAGAAAATATCATCCTTAGAGAGGTAACTCAAACACAGAAAGAAACAAATGGTATGTACTCACTTATAAGTGGACATTAGCCATGAAGTACAGAATAACCATGTTGCAATCCACAGACACAAAGAAACTAAATAATAAGACCCAAGGGATGAGGCTTGTATCTCACTCAGAAGAGGAAATAAAATAGATGTTGGAAGTGAATGGACAGATGGGATTGTGAGGGAGATGGTCTGAGGAGGGGAAGATGGTTAGGAATTAGGTGTTGGAGAGAGGGCTTGAAGAGAGAATGGAAATCCATGGGGGGCATCTTTGAGACTAGCCAGAGAGCTGAGATGAGGAAGTCTCTGGAGTTTTCTGTGGTGACCTTAGCTGAGAATCCTATCAGTGGGGAATATGGAGACTGAAATATCCACTTCCTGTAGTTGGGCAAGACTTCTAGTGGAGGGGGGAGTGCCATCAGCTCACCCATGAAACCATCTACCTAAAATTGTCCTGTCTAAAAGATGTACAGGGATAAAGATGGATAGACATTGAAGGAATGGCCAACCAATCACTGACCTGACTTGAGACCCATCCCACAGGAGAGAGCCAACCCCTGACACCATTGATGATATTCTGCTATGCTTGCAGACAGGAGTCTAGCCTAAATTCCTTAGAGGCTTCATCCAGCAGCTGATGGAAACATAAGCAGAGACTCACAGACAATCATCAGGTGAGGCTCTGTGAGTCATGTAAAAGAGAAGGAGATAGGATTGAACAAGCCAGAGTGGTGAAATACCCCAAAGGAAGACCTACATACAGAGTCAACTAATCTGCGACCATGAGGGCTCACAGAGTCTGAACCACCAACTAAAGTGTACACAGGGATTGGATATAGGCCCCCCTACATGTTTGTAACAGTTTTGCAGCTTGGTCTTTATGTGTATCCTCTAACATGTAGAGAATTAGCTGGACTGCCTGTTTGGGCCTCAGTGGGAATGATATACTTATTTCTGCTGTGACTTGATGTCCCAGGGCAAGGTGAGACCCAAGGGGCTCTTCCCCTTTTTTGAGGAGAAATAGAGAGAGGCATTTGTAAGCCTGTACCTGGAAGAAGAGGAGGAAGGGAGGGCCTGTGACCTAGATATAAAGTGAATAAATAAATTAGTGAAAAAGTACTCAGCATCAATCAAGTTTTTTAATGGATTTATTTGTGTGTTCTCCTGTGTATGTGCGTGTATGTTTGTTTCCACTTAATTGTGTGTGTGTTAATATGTAGTAGTGCAGGACCATGTATGCATTGCACATAGAGTTCACGAACAACCTCAAATATCATTCCTCAGGCAGGAAGTCAGGAGCTTTATGAATTTATTTTATTTTTATTTTTTGAAATAAGGTCTCTAACTGGCCTGGATCTGACAAAGTAGCCAAGTTTGTATCTTAGTTTCATTTTTGTTTCTGTGATAAAATGCACTAACAAAAGCAACTTAAAGATGAAAGGATTACTTGGCTCAAAATTTAAGGTTACAGCCCATTACTGAGGGGAATCCAACAGCAGAAGCTTGGGACAACAGGTCACATTGTGGCACAGTAAAAAGCTAAAAGGACAATAGTGTATTCGAGGGGGCACAGTGAAGAAAATGTCTACATTGAAAATCCATTATTGGGGAAAGGTGTTTTTGTTTGATTGTTTTTCCATTAATTAAATTATTTGTTCACTTTGCATTCAAATTGCAGTCCCCCCTTTTCCAGTCCCATCTTTCATATAACTCCACCCCTTCTACCTCCTCCTGTTCTCACTCCTCCCCTTCTTTTAGAGGGCTGAGGTTCCCACTGAGTACCAACTCACCCTGGTATATAAAGTCACTGCCGGACTAGGCACATCTTATCCCACTTAGACTAGACAAGCTAACCTAGTTAGAAAAACAGAATCTGCAGGTAGGCAACAGGGTCAAGGTCAGTCCCACTCCACTTGTACCAAGTTACACTTCTGCTGTGTATGTGTGGGGGAAGAGGGTGAGTCCAGTACATGAATACTCTTTGTCTGGTACTCTTAGTCTCTGGGAGCCCCAAGGGTCCATGTTAGTGACTTGTATGATAACAATTGTGGGTTGTTTCTTGTCCATGGGATAAATCTTAGCTTTGGGCAAGCATTGGTCTCTCAGTCTCTGCTCTACCTTTTTCTCTGTCCTTCTTATAGGCAGGACATATTTTGGGTCAAAGCTTTTATGGCTAGGTTGATGTCCTTATTCCTTCACTGGCCGTATTGCCTGACTAAAGAAGGTGTCCATTTCAGTCTCCATATTCCCCTCTGCTAGGAGACTCAACTAAAGTAATCCATGATATAATTCCTGGATCCTCCCCCATTCCAGGACTCTGATATATCATAGAGATGCCTCCCCCATTTCTGTTCACTCCCTGGATCTCCATACACCTGATATCCACTGCCTCACCCTGTTCCCTCCCCCATCCTCTCTCTCACCCAGTTCCCTCCCTCTGTCCATTTGACTGCAAGTTTCATGATTTCCTTGTTTTTAATAGCTAAGAAGTTTTCCATTGTATAAGTGAACCACATTTTCTTTATCCAATCTTTGGTTGAGGGATAACTGGATTGTTTCCAGTTTCTGGCTATTACTAATAAAGTTGGGATAAGCATAGTTGAACAAGTGTCTGTGTGGTGTGGTAGAGTATCTTTTGGGTATATGTCCAGGAGTGGTATAACTGTGTTTTTCTGAGTTTTGGGGAAACTGCCAAATTGATTTCCAGAATGGTTGTACAAGTTTGTACTTTCACAAGCAATGGAGGAGTATTCAGGAGAAAAGGTTTTGTTGTGAATAAGAAAGAGAATATATCCAGAGGCTTCTGGAAGAGTCTACAGCAGACAGAAATTTAAGCAGATTGGACATGGCTAGGGAAGCAGGAGAACATAATGAAGATTGCAAGAGATAGAGAATAGATCACTGTGTGTGTGTGTGTGTGTGTGTGTGTGTGTGTGTGTGTGTGTGTGTGTGTCAGAAAGAGAGAGAGAGAGAGAGAGAGAGAGAGAGAGAGAGAGAGAGAGAGAGAGAGAGAGAGAAATTGTGGCTTATAAGGAGGAGGAGTTGAAGGTGGGCAGCACAGAAGTGTAGACTTTGGAGTGTATAACAAGTACTTGTGATACTGAGAGAGCCTAGAGGCTTCAGTATGATTGGTTCTTATCTTGGCTCTGGGTTTCACTCTTAGTTCTCTTGTTTCCCTTGTGCTCTCCTTGTTATCTTGACCTCCTCTCTTCCTCTCTCAATACCTTCTTCTCTCCACTCAAGGATAGGTCTATTCTGCTGACCATGTTCACTCTGGACTCTTCCACATGCCTCTGGCTGCTGTCTCCCTCATCTGTACATAAAAACTTTCTCTTTAACCATACTTGGAAGCAGCTCATTTTCATTCACTGATGTTCCCTTCTGGTCTCTAAGGGCACTCATATTTGCATCCTCACATATACACACAGACTTACAAATATACACACAACTAAAAATATATTTTTTTATTAAACATATCATATCTTTTCAACATGGAATAGGTGTTAGGTGCTGTTTAGGAGTATTGCTATGTTTGTTAGATGTACTGATGAAGAAGTGGCTTTTCAACATTGTATAATAGCCTAGATCATGATTGCCTCTATCGAGAAAGAATGGCTTGACCTCAGTCTGACTAATCCATTGTACCCAGGTATTGAAGCCATTCCTCCATTCCACCTTGGTCCCACTCAAACCACAAAGCTATGTAACTTCTTGGTGTGTGAGTGTGAGTGAGTGAGTGTGTGTGGTATGTGTGTGTGTCTGTGTGTCTGTGATGTCTTTACAACCTTGTTATTTCTGCTACACTCTCTCTTGCCCCTTTCTTTTAGTGCCCTTTTCCCTCCCTTATCTCTCTCATTTCATGATAAAGTCTAGTCTACTGGCCATGTTCATCCTACTAATTTCTTTTCCTGCTCTGTATTCTTAGAGATGCCTCTGGCAATTCTCTCCCTCAAGTCTACAATAAAAACATTCCCCTAAATGAGACCTTGGCCTGGTCATATCACCAGTTTATACATAGGTAAGACAGCAGAAAACTGGCTGTCTATACTGTTCTGGTGAACCTGGGTTTCTCATTTAGCCTGGGATTGCACCTATTGTGCAAGGTCAGTGAACCCCTGAGATTCACATGTCTTTACCTTCCCAGTCTTGGATTACAAGTCTCATTGCTACAAAGATTTTTGTTTGGTTGGTTTGGTTTGGTTTTCTGACATGGTTTGGCAGCCAACCACCTGTGTTCTCTAAATCTTTCCAGCCCTTTATATGAGAATTCCTTTGCTTTGTTATATTAGGTCTCAAACTTCAGACAAATGACTGGCGTGCTTATTTAATATACTGAACTTGCTATTACCACTAATATTGACTTTTGATAATTGTTAAGTTTCCAAGCCTCAGATAAATGGCTGAGGTGTTTATTTAATATACCAAACTGGGTGTTGGCTGCTGGTGTTTAGGTTTTTCCACCATCTCTTAGCCCCTGCCTATTACAGGGCCCTCCTGACTGGCACACTCTGCTCCCTACCCTAACCTTCTCTAGCCCAGGAACTGGGTGCTAGAAGAACCAGTGTCTACTTTGATATGTTAATAACTACCTTAGCAATTTGCCCTAGGTTTGGGACCTAACCATAATCATCACAATATTTTAAAGATATCTTTCTATTATTTTCTTGTCTCCAAAGTTTCCAGGAAACAATCTGAAATCATTTATACCACTGTTTTTTTCAATGATGCTTAATCTTTTGTTATCTTCTCTTTTATTTACTTTGACACAGCATCTCAAATAGACCTTGAACTTCTCCTATCTCCTGATCCTGGGATTATTAGCATGAATCACCATGATACTTTTTTTACTCTTTGCTGAGATTGGAACTTAGGACCTCATGCATGCTTGGCATTCACTCTGTCAATGGAACTAGATTCCCAACTTGTAAATTTTATGCCACCACATTTTAGAATGTTTTTAATAGAAAAATAATTAAATATAAGCAGTCATAAATATAAAACGGGAAAATAAAAAGTTACTCTCAAATGCATGCCCTACCATTGATTCATTGTACCTGTATACTTTCCCAAAATATCCTTTGCAGAAACACCCAAAACGTGTAGGAATGAAGAACTTACAATTCCAGGTTGCATTCCATCACCAAGGGAAGACAACACAGGAACTTCAAGTGTGTTGCTTTATAACAATGGTTAAATATAGAAAGAAACAAATGTATATATGCTCACTTGTTTGCCTGTTTCTGCTCAGCTCAATTTCTCTATTCAGTTAATTGAATTAAAACAATTAGCCAACCTAATATAGATAATTTCACACTGAGAGTGACTTCCTGAGTGATAAAACGTTGTGTCATGTTAAGAGAGCTATTTATTATTGAAAATTGAAAGTCCAAAGACAAATAGTTTTAATATTCACCAATTGATTGGCCACAGAATTAACTACAAATATATTCAGTAGTGTATATATCAATGAACACAAGTCCATGACCACATCCAAACTCACTTTTAACAACTAGTGAGAGACTAGATAGTGAGGAAATAGGTATGCTTATGATTAAACAGGTAAGCAGACAAGTGTAGAAGCATCCTGAATGTATATCAATTTTTGTTCTTTGCTGGTATCTCTGCTGAAACACGTGTGTGTGTGTGTGTGTGTGTGTGTGTGTGTGTGTGTCTGTGTGTGTTTGTGTATGTACATGTATCACTATGTATGTACCAATGTACATGTTTATCAGTCAGAGGCTAATTTGAGGGTATTCAGGGTATCTAGTCTCCTGCTTAGAGACTGAGCTCAGCCATTTGGATTTCATGGTGATTCACTCCTTCTGGCCATTTTTTTCTTTTGAGACAAGGTGATTTACTGAAGTTGGAGCTTATCCATTAGCTAGACTGGTAGGCATGATTGTTAATGAACATCATGGATCTTCCTGTTGCTGTTTCCTGAAGACAGAGATTACAGAGTCTAGGGCAATGCTACCTGCCTGTTTCTGCCTATTTTTTCTTTTTTCTCTTTTACATGGGTGTTTTAGATATGATTTCATGTTCTTACACTACTGTGGCAGAAATTTTAGACTAGATCATCTTCCCAATCCTGTCTCTTCTGGAATGTTCTGAGATTATCCTTATGCTCAAGAATGTAAGAGATTAAAGCCTTTGGCTAAATTTGCATTAATTGCATGAATTGTAAATATAGAATATATCCAATAAAAAAAGGATTAGAAACCAAAAAAAAAAAAACCTGCCTTGTCCATATTTTTAAAGGCTGGCACATAGTTATAAACTTTATTATTATTATTATTATTATTATTATTATTATTATTATTTTACCTCATTAGAGCTTTATGCTGTAATGTATCCCCCATCCTCAAATTCACTATGATCTTTCTGCCTCAGCCTCCCAAATGCTAAATGTATATGTATAAGTCACTATGTTAAATAGCACATATTTATTTCCTTCTTCTGTCTTTTGGGGGGGGTTGTTTGGATTTATAGAGCCTGGTAACTTGTTGGTATGATGCATCATCTTAATCCACATGTCCTTCATCTATCTACCTTTTCACTCATTGTCTGACTTACTCTTTTCCAACTTACTAAGTGCTTATTTTGTGCTCTCATGTACAAGATGTCTAATAATAAGAAGTCAGCTTTTGAAATGTGTTAGAAACCTTGCACAAAGACCACTGCAGCTTTATAAATACTTAGGAAGTAGGAGTATGGTATGTACCCTCAGCCCAGCCTTTGGGAGGCAGAAACAGGATTGCTGCAAGTTTGCAGCCAGACTGGTCCACATAGCAAGTTGGAGGTCACACAAGGCTACATAATAAGAACCTGCTTTAAACAAACAAACTAACAGAAAACAAACAAGACAACAAGCAAGCAACCAAACAGTTTTGCCAAAATTTCTGTCCATGATGCAATCAGAGGATTCTTCAGTTAGGAATACTTGTCAGCAAGCTGAGCATGATGCTTTAATTACTTTTCTATTGTGGTGGTGAAACACCATGAGCACAGCAATTTAAAAAAGAGAATTATTCATTTAGGTTCCAGTATGAGAGAGTCAACATTCATGATGGAAGAGTTGAGAGTTTATATCTTGATCAACAACTGTGAGGTAGAGAAAAATCAGTGGGAACTGAGTAGAGTCATTTAAAGTCTGAAAGCTCACCCCTAATGGCACACTTCCTATAACAATGCCATAGCTCTCCATCTTTCTTGAACAGTTCTGTCAACTCAGGACTAAATATTCAATACATGAGCCTATGAGGAGCATTCTCATTCAAACCTGCATTTGGGGCTCACATGGTAAAAAGAGAGAATGGACTACTAAATGTAATCCCCTGACACCCACATAAGTAATATGTACATATCCTGCATGTACTATAAATATACAACTATCTTTATGGAGAGAATTTTAAAATAATTGAGTTAATATTAGCCTGATTCCTTCATGTACCTAGATACTTGTAGCTAATGATTATTGATAGATTCAAAATATCTTCTGTATGGGGTGGGATGTAGCCCAGTTGGTAGAACGTTTGTCTAGTATGCATAAACCCCTAGATCCCATCCCCAGTAGTGCATGAACCAAGCATGTTGGTGCACACCCCTACTGTTAGCAATTTGGGGGATGGAAGCAGAAAGGTTCAGTGTCCAATGTCACCCTGGCTATGCCATGTACCCTAGACTACATGAGATACTGTCTCAAAAAGACAATAAAATAGAACTTGGTATAATCTTGCTCATTTTGCCTGGGAGATATCCTTCTTTTCTATACCACCCTTGAATACTCACATTGTTATTTCCCCACATAACTTCACAGTACAGTGCTACTCTAGAGCAGACACACGGATCTGTAAAAGAGGTCTCTCTGCTATCTAGTTCTGATATCTTCAGTCACAAAGCGAACATTCTTGGTCTGATGCATCTCCTGATTTTTCTTAAAGTCTTTAAAAAAGTTTCCTGGAGAATCTTAGACTTTATTTCACCAGTAAAAGACCTGGAATCTCTGTAGCATGGCACACAGCAATCCTCTTTGCAAAGATCATCCTTTCATCAAATCCTCAAGCTCTTCCTATTCCTTCCTTCCTTCCTTCCTTCCTTCCTTCCTTCCTTCCTTCCTTCCTTCCTTCTCTCCCTCCCTCCCTCCCTCCCTCCCTCCCTCCCTCCTTCCTTCCTTCCTTCCTTCCTTCCTTCCTCATCATTTCTTTTTTCCTTCCTTATTTTGTTTTCCAGGTGACATCTCACTCTGTAGATCTGGCTCTTCTGGAACTCATTATGTTGGCTGTTCTTGTACTCATAGAAATCTGCCTGCCCCATGCTCCTAAGTCGTAGGAATAGAGGCATGAAATCCCATGCCTTGATATTTATTAATTCTATGTCTTTATAATTTTATTTATGTGTATGTATGAACACATATGCAAACATGCACACATTCCTGTGCATGTCATGACATGTGTGCTGAGAAGAGTTCAGACTACAATTTGCTGGAATTGATTTTGTAAAAAGCAAGAATGAGCATGTGATGGACAAGAGCTTCAAGTCATTCTGTGGTTCTGCATCTATGTCTTATGTGTCCATCAAGAAGCCATTACTTTTTCTTTACCCTCTTGTCCTGTTCCTTGGATTGCAGTGTTTCAGACATACTTCTGCTTCAGAGAGCATGCCCTTGCTATTCCCATTGCCTAGGACACCTTTCCAACAAATGCTAAAATATCTCCATCTCTACCTTACTGTCTTCTGCTAAATTTCCAATCTTCAAGGAAGACTTCACCTCAACATTTCTGAATCTCCATTATGTATTGTTTGTCCTACTAAGAAGTACTCAATGCATGCTTATGAAGCAGAAAGACCGCCTATATAATTCTTTACTCCTGATTCTCAAGATCTCTCTACCCTCCTTTGCCAGCCTCAGACATCTGTGTAAAAATCTGCATCTCGTTGCCTTCAAGTCTTTAAGCCCTGTATTGTAGGGGTAGAGATAGGATCACTGGGGTTGACTGGTTGCCAGCCTAGCTCCAGGTTCAGTGAGAGACCCTGTATCAAGAGAATAACATGCAGAGTAATAAGGTAGGATGCCCAAAGTCCTCCTCTGACCTTTCTGTGTGCACCTATCAATGTAAGTACCACATACACACACACACACACACACACACACACACACACACACACAGAGAGAGAGAGAGAGAGAGAGAGAGAGAGAGAGAGACATACACACAGATACACACACATGCAGACACACTGATCCACACCCCCCCAAAAAAAACCCAAATCTAATACATCACTTCTGTTTCCTCAAATAATATATATATGTATATGTATATGTATATATATATATATATATATATATATATATATATATGCGAGAACAGTTTGTTTAATCAATGTTAGCCTTTTCTGCTTAACAAATATACACATAGAAAATCACATAAATAGAAACAAACACAAATTGAACTAATCCATTTCCTGGAGCTGTTGGGAGGATTAACTATGAACATGAATGAGAGACTGTCAGCACCAGGCATCACAATGTCAACATTCAATAAGCAGTGAGACAAGCTGCCACAGGCATAATTCTTTTCTAAACATAAGTACTGTTTAGAAATCATTGCTTAATATAATCACTAACCACTGTTGTGTCACTTATAATCACCATGGAATATCAATATACCACATTATCATCAGTTAATTCTTTCCGAGTGAATGAACCAGTAACTACAATTTTCATGAGGGTAATGTAATGGACGCTTTATAAGAGCTATTAAAGGCATAGCTTGGCTTGTTCAATGCCTCAGCAGGAAAGTACGTGCGCTGTCAAGCCTGGTGATCTGATTGTGATTTCTGAGAACTCACATGGTAGAAGGAAAGAATGATTCTCACAAGTTATCCTCATGTGTGTATCCTCATCCAGCCTAACAATAATAGTGATAAATAAATAAAGACATAAATAAATAAATAAATAAATAAATAAATAAATTACACACAAACACAAACTTAAAATCCAGCCACCTAGAAGCTTATTGGGTAGAAGTTCTTGCTGCATAAGCAGGATGGCACGATTTTGATTACTGAAACCAACATAAAGATGAAAGGAGAGAACAAGATCACAGAAGTCATCTTTTTACCTCCACATATGCTATTTGAAATACTTCCTTCCTCCCCCAGGGACGGTAAATGTTTTTTAAATTGTGAAAATTTTTTCTTTAATAAGAAATAATACCATCTTGCAGTCCCGCCTACAGTGTAGGAGTGTTCCTCTTTCTCCACATCCTCGCCAGCACCTGTTGTCTCTTGAGTTTTTAATCTTAGCCATTCTGACTGGTGTGAGGTGGAATCTCAGGGTTGTTTTGATATGCATTTCCCTGATGACTAATAATGTTGAACATCTCTTAAGGTATTTCTCGGCCATCCGAATTTCTTCTGGTGAAAATTCTTTGTTTAGCTCTGTACCCCATTTTTCTATAGTGTTATTTGGTTCTTTGGGGTATAACTTCTTGAGTTCTTTGTATATATTGGATATTAGCCCCCTGTTGGATGTAGGTTTGGTGAAGATCTTTTCCCAATTTGTTGATGGCTGTTTTGTCCTTCTGACCGTATCCTTTGCCTTACAGAATCTTTGTAATTTTATGAGGTCCATTTGTCAATTCTTGATCGTAGAGCATAAGCTATTGGTGTTCTGTTCAGAAACTTTCCCCCTGTGCCCATGTCCTCCAAGGTCTTCCCCAGTTTCTTTTCTATTAGTTTCAGTGTGTCTGGTTTTATGTGGAGGTCCTTGATCCACTTGGAGTTGATGTTAGTACAAGGAGATAAGAGTGAGTCAATTCACATTCTTCTGCATGTTGACCTCCAGTTGAACCAGCACCATTTGTTGAAAAGGCTATCTTTTTTTCCACTGGATGGTTGTAGCTCCTTTATCAAAAATCAAGTGACCATAAGTCTGTGGGTTCATTTCTGGGTCTTCAATTCTATTCCACTGATCTACTTGCCTGTTGCTCTACCAATACCATGCAGTTTTTAACACAATTGGTCTGTAGTACTGCTTGAGGTCAGGGATATTGATTCCCCCAAAAGTCCTTTTATTGTTGAGAATAGACTTAGCTATCCTGGGTTTTTTGTTATTCCAGATGAATTTGAGAATTGCTCTTTCTAGATCTATGAAGAACTGATTTGGGATTTTGATGGGGATTGCATTGAATCTGTAGATTGGTTTTGGCAATATGGCCATTTTTACTATATTGATCCTGCCAATCCAAGAGCATGAAATATTTTTTCCATTTCCTGAGGTCTTCTTCGATTTCTTTCTTCAAGGACTTGAAGTTCCTGTCATACAGATCTTTCACTTGTTTGGTTAGAGTCACACCAAGAGGGGGGGAACTGGGAAAGGGGAAAGCCTTCAGAATATAACAAAGAATATAGAAAATAAAATAAAAAATAATAAAAAAAGAAATACTATCAAGTGGTAGTGAAATACTCTTGGAATCCCATCACTTTGTAGTTTAAGGCACTAGGATCTTGAACTCAGAGCCAGCTTGGAATAGTTACTGAGACTGAAGCCAGGCAAGACTACAAAGCAAGATCCTCTTCCTGGAAATCCTAGGTTTCAGGGCTATGGGGATTTGAACTTGTGTCCTTAGTCTGGCAGAGCAAATGTCCTCTTATTCACACATAACCACTTTTGTGTATGATCGCCTCACTTGTGCAGCAAGTATTTTACTCACTATCTCCCCAGTCCCTGAAAACTAGGACTTACAGGAAGAGGATCTTGCTTTGCAGCTTAGGAAGGGGCTCATATCTGGGAGATGCTAATTCTTCTTTCTAGAGTCCTTAGTTACCTGTGGCTCTTTGTCTAGGGGGAGGACTGTGCGAATTCTCCCTCCTCCCACAGTAACATGTCCATTCACTTTGCCATTAACCTTGTCTTGTCTATATTCATTTCTAGGAGAGATTATTTCACTGCAGATTTACTGATGTTCTGTTTCTTCCAATCTTTCTGCTCCCTCTTCCTCAATGTTGTCTTATCCCTAGAGGTCCAGTGGCTGTGATGTAGATATATCTCTGCATTGCATCCATTTGTAGTTTTCTGTGGTAATGTCCCTTTGCTGTAAAGACAGACTTCTTTGATGTGGCCTGGTAGCTATGCCTATGCAGAAAAGGTGTTTCATTCTCATCATTCACAACTAATGTTGAAGACTGAGAGCATAGTGAAGAAGGAGGACTTATATTACGGAAAGATAGAAGATAAAAACTTCAAAGGGGAGCATAAAAGTCTTGTATATAAATAAGATAAAATAAACCTAGTAAAGTTGTGGGGAAAAATTATATTGTAAAACAATATGGGAAGAGAGATTGGGAAGGAAAATTAAATCTTCTGAAGTGTGTGCAGTGTTGTCATTTGGACTTGTTATTTATTTACTCAATTATAGTGTTGGCAATGGCATACACACTCATACCTTGTTCTTGCCAGGCAAGCACTGGACTTTTTTTTTAACAGAGCTGGGGGAAAGAACCCAGGGCTACTTGCAGGCTTGGCAAATACTGAATCACAGAGGAATATTCTTGGCCTCTCCTGTTGCTAAAACCTTTTTAAAAATGTATGTTTGAGAGAGAAAATGTTTGGTGCTAGCTTATTTGCAAAGGTCAGAGATCAACTTGCTGAAGTCAGTTCCCTCCATCTGCCATGTGGGTCTTGAAGATTAAACTTAAGTTATGAATCATTGGTGTATTTTTTGTATTATTTATAATGTTGCATTGTTATTTAAATTTTTATGACATTGTCATAGTTCTGCTGAATCTGTTGATGAAGAGCTTACAGATACAAAAGCTATTTTAATTCCCTCCTGTGCTCTGGGGATTTGAAGTCTTTCTTATTTCCCTCTTGTTTTGGAGATACTAAATCTGGATAACTGTTTTTCCTTTTTTAAAATTTTATTCTAACCCTTTCCTCCCAAATACTAAAACTACTGTGCTATGTGAGCAGAGACTGGTTGGAATGTTAAGTCATTTAAAAAGGAGATCAATTTTCATTATTTCTAAATTATGTGTACGTAAGTTTAGAAATGAGCATTTGAGTATAGGCCAATCTGGAGGCCAGAGGTATTTGATCCCTCATTACTAGAATAAAAGACAATGTGACCCACTAGGAATGAACTCAGATTCATTGTATGAACAGTACACACTCTTAACTATAGAGCTATCTATTTAACCCTGCTATCTTGTGTTTTGGGACAGTCTCATGAGGTACAATTAGCCTTGAACTCACTGTGTAGCTGAGGATGCTCCTGAACTCCTATTATTACTGTCTCTACCTTGTAATTCTAGGTCTATAGGGTTGAGCCACCAGACACCAAATTTACTTAGTATTGGGAATTAGACCTAGAGTTTTATACATGTTAGGCAGGTACTCTACCAACTGAACTACACCTTCAGTCTATAATAAGTACTTTAAAAAAGTAGAAGGAATTGGGGATATACTTTGTTATTTAAATATGATTGTGCTTAGCATGAATAAGGTCCTTAGATTGATATCTAGAACTTTAAAAAGTTAAACTAGAAACCTGGAATTTTACTTTGAGAATTTAATTTTCTTTAGTTACATTTATTTATTCTCTCTCTCTCTCTCTCTCTCTCTCTCTCTCCTCTCTCTCTCCTTCTCTCTCTTCCCCTCCCCCTTTTCTTCTCCCTCTTCCCTGCTCTTTGTATATCTACATCTATGTCTGACTGTATGTCCATGTGTTCATTAGGTCAGAAGTGTTGCATGCTTACTGTACTAATTTTCTTCTTCTAGTATGTGGGGTCTCAGGGATTGAACTCCGTTGGTTAGGGGTAGTGGCAGGTGCTTTTGCCTGCTGAGTGATCTCATAGTACCTAGGATTTTCTTCCTGTTTTTCAGTTCAGTGTTTCAGGTAGTCCTGATTAACCTCAAATTTACTGTGTAGCCAAAGATGAACTTTTAATTCTTGAGCCTGTATTTTCTGAATGTTAAGGTTATAGGTATTTGCTATTACACTGGTTTGTGACATGCTAGGCATCCAATTTAAGGTTGTTTATAAGCAAGTATTCTACCAAGTGAGCTACAGCCCAGGCCTGTATTGACATTCATTTATTGGAAGACATTAGAACAGCCAAACATGCATATTTGTAAATCTGAATGGGTCCATAAACCATCATTTAGATATCATACTTCAGAGCACAGTTCTTAGTCTTATTCGTTGTATGTTTCTTATGAGGAGACTTTTTCAAAAAATACCAATTTGCCGTAGAGTCCTGAAACAATTTTAAAGTACTCTGGGGATGAACACAGAATTGCAAACAGTTATACCATGTAGTTTCCATACATGGCATCTGTCCAAAGAACATTCATTGCAGAACTGTTATGCAATATTTATGGTATGCAGAAACAGGCAGACAATGAATTTCATAAAAAAATGGAAAAAACAAAAACAAAACAAAAACAAAAACAAAAAATGCAAAACCCAGGCACCTTTCTTGATCTCTTTTCATCTCTCCTCTCCTTCTATGTCCTCTCTAAGGAATGATTTGGTTTTACCAAAAGCAGCTACCCTGACAAGGGCCAACATTCTCTCATTTTGTCCCATTGTGCATATTTACCCAACACTTAGCTGACTCTCTCCAACTCTTCCTCTACACACAGGTGAGCCATCTCCTTATATTGTGAGGTACAGCTCCCTACCGATAAGGTGAGATAGTCATCCCCTACCTGCATTAGGGATAAAAGACAAGGTCATCTTGGCCACATGTTGCTTGTTTGGCTGGTTTGGATTCTAGCACACAAGTTTTACAAAAACAGTGTCCATACACTTTTTACAAAAATAAAGTTCCCTGCTTGGTTACATTTATTTTATATTTCTTTGAGCCATACTGTGGTTATTATATTTGAATTCTTCATTTTCTACTCTTAAAACCTCCCCTTTCTTTCCTCTCTTCACTCTTGTGTTATCTATTCTGTATTACCTATTCTGTGCTCCTTCATGCCTGGGTAACGAATCTAGGAACTCATACCTATTACAGAAGTAGTCTACCTTTTCTGGGAAAGTGAAAATGGTATAGAGAGTAAGCAGGGCAGTTTCCTAAGAGGGTTGCTTCCTTTCTCATGGGAAAAAGACAGAAAAGGCCTCCTCGGGGACAAATATTTGGGCTCATTTCTAATGGCCACCAGGATCATGGTTCCACACTGAACTACATCCCCAGGCCCTCTCCCTTGTCATCATTGTTCCTTCTAGTCTTGGTACATTTGCCTCTGTGTCTCTTCCTAGATATTTCCCAGTCCCTGGCCTCCCCTTACCTTTGCCCCAGTTCCCTCCCCCCTTGCCTTTGTTCTCTCTGCATCTTTGTCTTTGCCAATTCCATATAGAGTGGAACTATGTTTTCTTCTTCCTCAATTTCTTTCCTTTACTGCCTCCCTCTAACCATTTTAAATATTTGTTTCTCTCAAGATCTCACTCTCTCCAAGTTGCTTTTTCACCCAATTTCCCCCTCTCTATCATTCTGTCCCATTCCATCATATCCCCTGATTTCTCCAGGATCTATTTGATTCTTTTTCTTTAAGTCTCTGTGAATATCTGTTAATACCCTTCTTTCCCCTTTAAAATATTCCTCCTTGTCTCTCCCATCTTTCTGCTCCTTTTCTGCATCTCTCCCATTTCCTCCCTAGCTAACCACTCTCCGTTTGCATTTTTTCTCTCATATAGATATTTTTGTTTCTTCTGGTCAGCCCCCCTCCCTGTTTCCCCTTCTCCTTCTCATTATCTTTATCCCATGCTGTGTTATCTTCCCTCCTGTCCTCTCTTTTCTTTGTCTCTCTTTCCTCCCCTCCCCCTTTTGTCTTCTGCTCTGCTCTTTCACAGCAAGCTTCCCTAGGCATTAAATACTGTGGGAAATCATCTTGCCTTGTGTACATGCCCTATTATTTGTCTCTGCTTCCACTGAAACTTGAGCCCTGAGGCAATGGAGGCCTGGAGTTTATAAAAGGCTTCCTGGCATCCTACCTCCGAGTGAAGCCTAGCACAAACTGATACCCACTAATCCCTCTGAGACATGACTGTTCACAGGGTCTGTTGGGCCTAGCAGTTTATAACTCAGCTGGAAGATCAGCTTTATGTGAACCAAAGTTCTATGGGCCAGTGGTTTCCTGAATTTGTCTCTGAAATGCCAGGAATATTTTCCTTTGAGGACACATAGGTGCCAGGAGAAGGTGAAGGGAGTCAACCAAAATAGGTTTAGTTCAGTTTTTCCAGATTCCAGTTCTTTATAAATCTACAAGATATTGCAGGACAATTTGTCATGTTTTTCCTGACTCAGAGGTTCCCTGACCATATCCCAAAGCTCTGTGAGGTTCTTACTCCTTCTCCACATGACAAAATTCTTGGAGGTTTGGGACCCTCCCAGGGTTAACTGACTTTGGAACACTCCTAGATCTTATAGCATGGGGATGCTCCCTCCTAACACTTGGGCTCATTTGCTTCTTTCCCAAAATCCAGGGTCACCACAGGCAACAAGATAAGACACATTCCACCAGTCATGCTTGTCACTTCAAACTTACACCATTTTTTTAAAAAGAAGAGCTCGAAAAGCTCTTTCTTAGTGAGCTTCAGCACAGGAAGCTCAGTTATCTGCTCAAATCTGTCCATAGCACTCCGATGATGGCTATACTTGTACCCAGTTTTGAAACTTTCAATTATGAGGTTCTTTTCAAAGAAATAGCAAAGGATCTGTAAAACACCCTCTCACTCCCACCCCTAGCTCATTTTTAACCTCTCATCTCTGACATTCAGCTCCAGTTTTCATCCTGGCCCAGAGCCCAAACTTACACAAAGGAAAACTGGAGTTATAATCTACACCGGGTCCTAACGCCTGCCTGTGCTAGCCTGCTATTTCTGCTAGGTCTCCAGCTAGCCTCTCCTGATTTGTGGGAGCAAAGGTAGTCTTTTTGTTGCTGGGCCTTATTTACTTTCTGCAGCTTTTTACTTTTGTTTCCACTTTTCAATTTCCTGTTAGGCTTTTCAAGTGGTCTGCCCCCATCCACAGAAACACACAAACTGGGTAAAGAAATGTAGATCGCTGGGTGCAGTCCCAGGGAGATTGGAATGTCTTTATGTACAAAAAAGTCACAGGCTGGTTTATTTTACTAAGCTCCCATGCCAATCCCAAAAGACTTTATATACTTAAAAATAGCTAAAAAAATGTAAACACTTGTAACAGAGGCTTCTATTGTTTATCTCATGTTATAAGGTCTATGAACTTTAAGACCACTTCCAATAGAAACTATTATTTATCATATCTCGTGGTACAATCAACTAAATAATTAAATAATAAAATTGCTCATATTTTAAAAGGCCAAAAGAAATCCTCTGTCCAAAATTCCTCAGTAATAATTCCAACATAATAGTTGTAATAGGGCTTCCTCAGCTAAATTCTGTTAGATGATGGAAACATAAATTTTATAATGATTATGATACAGAAACTCTACATGCTACACATGTAGCATGTTGAAACAATTGTACTACGTTTTCTGTAAAGTTTACCTGGAAGATAGCAATGTCTACTGGTTTTACACTATATAACTAGGACATATTAATTTGTAGATTCACACTATGCATGTAATTTGGATTCAGACTTCTCTTGTTAAGGTGATGCTGCATTCCTTCTAAACTCAACCATGGGCATTTTCAGAACTTTAACTGTGTCTGTTTAAACAATTACACGTGTTTACAATTAAACATTACATGTTAATCTTCAAATAAGGAGAAGACAGGCAAGATCATTAACCCTTCATTTAGTATCCTGTCATTCACCCTGCTGGTGGTATGTAATTACAACCTAATTATATAAGACCTCAAGTTTTTATGGATGTATAAGTTAAAACCTAAAAATGGCAAGGAAGCCCACCTATACAACAATAACAACAACAACAAAAACCTGTTATATATACTGAATAAAGGCCCCAAATATTGCCTAACGCCTTCCCTTAAATAGTTTCTTACAGTAAATGATGATCAGTTTCATTTGTTATACTCTTATGTCTCATGTTATTTTAAAAAATTAATAAAAATATATATGAAATGTGGATTGGTTGGTGGGTAAGGGTGTAGGTGGACTGGGAAGGTGAGGAGGTAGGTAGACTGGGAAGGAAAGCACCCTCTCAGAGGCAAAGGGGAGGGGCATGAAAAACTTGTAGGGAGCACTGGTAAGGGGGCTACATTTAGATTGCAAATAAATAAAACAATTTGAAAAATTAGAAGATATTTAGACTGGATAAATGCAATTATGGGTATCTAACACTGTAAATACTCATTCCTGGTTCTGGTTATCATAAAACATACAATAGCAACAAAAAATATTGATAGTTAAAAATATACAAGTAAACATGCTACAGCATGCCTCACATTAATTCCTACGGTATAATGGTCAATTTATGTTAATAAACTCTCACTTAAAGATGTATGTTTAGCTGGGCAATGGTGGCACACTCCTTTAATCCCAGTACTTGGGAGGCAGAGGCAGGCGGATTTCTGAGTTTGAGGCCAGCCTGGTCTACAGAGTTTGTTCCAGGACAGCCAGGACTATACAAAGACACCCTGTCTTGAAAAACAAAAACAAAACAAAACAAAACAAAACAAAACAAAAGATGTATGTTTAATTATATTTCTGTCTTTGTTAAATACTGGGTACTAAAAAAAATAAAAACAAGCCAGAGTTATATAAAAACTTATTTTATAAAAGCACACTGTAAAAGGATATATATGTATATACATATATACACATATATATATGCATGTATGTATTTATATTTCCAGTCTCTCTATGTCCTGTATCCATGACTTAGAGTTAATTTTCATACTAAAAGAACTTCAATTCAAAATTTTAATTTTTAAGACTCAAAATTAATGGAAATAAAATTGTGAAATCTCCTTCTATAAAAATGTTATTTACTGTAAAGAGTTAAAAATAATTTTAAAATGAAATAATGATCAACCAGTTCGTAAATGATCAAATTCTTTAACATGCTTAGAACTATACTTATAGTCATGCTTAGTATAAATATAATTTATTTACAGAAACAAATTGAAGAAAGAGACCAATATATAGTTTCTATTATAGAATCTATTGTATATGTTGTCAAAGTTAAGCCTAAAGCAAGTGGTTCTTTTTAAATTATTGTTGTGTGTGCACACAATGTGTGTATGTGTGTGTATGTCTATGTATGTGTTTATATTGTTGGGGTAAGTGACATCTGTATAATCGAACTTAAGGCTTAATCAATAGAAGGAAATCAGTGCCTGGTCCTGTGACCCTAGCCAACTACCCATGGGTGGCTAGGCCATGGAATCTAGAGGGGAAGATAGTAATGCCACTTGCTTAACCAGCATAACTTCTAACCACATTCTTTTTTTCTCTTTTAATTTATTTATTTACTCGTTTTACATCCTGATCACTGCCCTTCCCCCTTCTTAGTCCCTTCCCCTTTCTCCCTTCTCCTCTTAGAGGGTAGGTCTTCACCCTGAATATCCCATCCCTGACCCAAAAAGTCTCTGCAGGGTTAGGTGCATCATCTCCTACTGAGGCCAGACAAGGCAGCCCAGTTAGGGGAATGAATTCAACAGACAGAGAACAACTTTAGGGGCAGCCCCCACTCAACTTTTTGGACCTGCATGATCTGTCCACTTTCTTAATGTTCATTCTTATCCCAACAGGTAAGTATAGCTGTCTTCCTTCATAAAGCAACTATTTTGAATCAGATGGAGACCATTACAGAAATCTACAAGTGTTAAAAATGCAGAGAACAGGTAGAGGTGGGTTGGCAAGTCCCAAATAATACATCTACAACACAACGCCTACTTCAAAGGCTCAGAGAAAATTGGGTAAGGTAAATGGAAAGATTATAAGATCCAGAGGACCAGAATGTTTGTTGCTAGATTGGGTTTTCTATATAAGAGAGAAAAGCTGCACCTATGAATTTTCAACATTATGGTTGTCTAAAAGATTTGCATTATTATGAATCTAGTTGATACGTCAATGTAGTTGGGGGTGTTTTACTAAGCAGCATCACTAGAAGAGCTCCAGACAATTCATGACAACAGCTGATAGAATGAGACTCAACCTTCTCCAAGATAAGATTTTGATAACCTTATGAAAAACCAAGCAAGTGCTCAACCTTGAAATCACATACATATGAGTGACACTAAGTGAATCCATCAGGTGGTATATATATATATATATATATATATATATATATATATATATATGTGTGTGTGTGTGTGTGTGTGTGTGTGTACATATATATATATACATATATATACACACATATATATATACACATATATATACATACTTATATATGACAAGAACAAATAAAAGTAGAAGCAAAACAATGTTATGTAGAAGCATAAGTTTAGTTTGGGCTTTTTTTTAGAATTTAATCTTCAGTAATGGAGATAGATGTGTTAAGCAGAGAATTTAAGCAGAGCAGTTGAAAATAAGATTCACTTGCCATAATGGAGTTTATCTTTTTATCATTCTTGTCAGTTTTATGTCCTGAGAAATGCAGCCAGTGGCACAAATTGCAGCCAGATATTATCTTGGTGTTTCTAAATTTTATTGCTGTCAGATTATCATTAAATTGCTGAACAATGACTTGTGAGGAATCTCTTAATATATAGTAATCAAAATTGTCAGGTCACAAGGTCTGGGAAGTATTTTCAATCCCTTGTATTAAAATTTACTCATTTACCTCGGTACTCAGAATTTATGAAAGAATGAAAAAAAAGAAAGACAGGAAAGGAGGAAGAAGTAAAAAAAGGAAGGAAGAAAGCAAGGAGGGAGGAAGAGAAGGAAGGAAGAAAGAGAAAGAAAGAAAAAAATAAGGAAGAAAGGACAGAAGGAAGGATAGGAAAGAGGAAAGAACGGTAGGAAGGAAGGAAGAAGGAAAGAAAGGAAGAAAAAAAGATGCTAGTTGGGTGGAACAGAGGTAGATAGCATTCCTATGTGTAGAGATAAATATCTCATTGAGATTCTGCTATTATTTTGCATTTACATCCAGTGGTGATCTCACCACCTGGAGCTTAGGATTATTAATTGATAGATTGGATACAGGTTTCAAGATTTAACTGCTTGCTAGATAAGTGCTCTATCACTAAACTACCCCTAACCCCCATAATTCTATTTGAATCATGTATATAGAAGCCTGACACTAAACAGTGCCCTTAATAAGGTGCTACCCATCTTTATTTTTGAGACAGTCTTTGTCTAGGCCTTGGGGTTCTCTGACTCACTAGGCATAATGGCCAGTGAGCCACAGAGAGTCTCCTTTTCTGCCTTCCTAGCACTGGAATTACATGTACAACCAAGGCCAGATTTTTGTGTGGTTGCTGAGGATAAAATTCAGGTCCTTATACTTACAAGGCAAGCACAATATTGACTGAACTTCTCTCCTTTGTATCCAGCTAGCCTGTTTTAATGGTGGGGATACTGAAGCACAGATGGATAAAAGATTTGTTCAAGGCTATTTCCTGGGAAACCTAGAATTAGTAAGTAGGACCCAGGAATCTGTATTTAACACCTCCTCTTCCAACTTCTGACTCTCCACACATGGATGATTCTTCCATGAGTGAATAGGAATGAAGTCTCTCTCAGGCAAAGCCTATCTATGGGTAGACAACTAAAGACATGGAGACAGGAGGTAGGAGGGATAGTAAATATGATCAAAACATGTTATATGTATATGCATATATATATACCATAACAAAACCAATTAATTTGAACAATGAATATATACTAATGATTATAATAAATAAATTGCTAACCATAATCTGGACAATTCCATTGAACCTTCCCATTATACCCTATGAATATCATATACAGAAATCCATATGGTATATGATATCATTACAGATGGGGAACACAGAGGCCTTGAATGACAAAGTCTGTAATTTAGAGCATTGTAGTCAGTAAAAGCCAATGATGCAACTAAACCTCTAAAAGTTAGTCTTCAACCACTATGTTTTTCACTCCTATCTCCATAAGAAAAACATTTACAGAAGGATTACTGTAGGAAAAACTAACCTTGTCTTCATGTAGCTTATAAATAGAGAGAGTTCAAACAACAAGTAGATAAATAAGTATCAAATATAAGGTAGTGAGAAAATAAGAGAGAAAGAAGTGTGGATGAGACTTAGATGAGATGTTTAAGCATATGGGGAAGTTGCAGGCAGGTGGTGGCACAGCCTGAAAATGGAGATTCAGTAAAGTTGAGAGTTATGGCTGAAGGAGAATGAAACTGAGTCATTGTGTGCCATTTTCCTCTTTCCCCAAGGACAGGAACACCAGGAGAGCCCCTTACCTGTGGATAGTAGGAACCTCGGTACCAGCAAGGCCACTAGCAGCCATTGCCAGCCACCAGGGGGGTCCTGCTGCAGGCCAGCCATTCACCATATCAGGAAGATGCAGGAGCCTTTTTTTGACCCTAGTCCAGCTTCCTGGTTGGGGGCCCATAGACACTCCTTTCCCAGGGTAGGGCATCCAGGTGGCTGAGTTCCACTGATATCAAATGTGCAAATTACTCTAATCCCTCAAGGCTGGGCAGGACTCAGAAGGATTCCCTCACCTGTTCCCAGGCGGGGATTGGCTGTTAGAACCTTGCTCTAGCTTTCCTGGATTCCCAAGAAGACAGGTACCTGTGGTTGTGAGAGGTCAGTTGCGAGGCTCAGGCATGAGAATCAGAAAGTAGATTCTATAGTCTGTTTTACATACCTGAAGTGAGCTGAAGATAGCAGGGTTCAGAGCCAGAATGACTGCCCAGATCATGTTGTCTGTGGGTCTGATATATTTTAAAATCTATTACCTACTGGGCACAACTAAGTGTTGAAATGCATGCTACAAACACTGAATTAAACTCTCAGAAAAACACAGACACACATGATATTTTGTAAAAATTTTATGGTATATTATCATTTTGTATGTTATTGTTTTATGTAACAATATTTTCATACAGTTTTGCATTGTTTGTTGTGAAAATTACCTCTCTACAACACTCTCTCATTTTTAATGACTGACCATTTTGACTGCCTTTCTTTATTTCTCAATACCAGAGATTCTCAACATTCTTAATGCTCTTTTCCTTTAATTCAGTTCCTTTTGTGGATACCCCCACCATAAAATTAAATTTTGTACTATTTCATAATTACAATTTTGCTACTGTTATGTACTTTAATGTAAATATCTGTGCTTTCTGGTGGTCTTTGGTGACTCCTATAAAAAGGTCATTCAATCCTTAAGGAGGTCATGACCCACAGGTTGAGAACCAATGCTCTAAACATTTTTGCTTCTACTTTTCTGTTGTATAACATATATGGTTTTATGGATTTATGTAAAATATCTGTTCCATACATGAAAGGAACTAATATTTGTCTTTTTGAGAACAGCTTAATTTTCTTAATAAGATTTTCCAGTTGCATTCATTTCCTGCAAAACAAAAATGATTTTATGTCTGAAAAAACTTTTACTATGTATCTAAACCACATTCTCTTCATTAATTCTTCTATTATTAAATAAGCTTATTTCAAATTTAATTATCATGAGCAGTGCTGCAATAATCATTGATATGAAAGTATTTCTGGGATATGCGGTCTTGGAGTTCTTAGAGGTCAACCAAGTCATCCCTCTTTGTAATGCATTTCTTCAGAAGAATGGTTTAGTGGAGTCATGAGGAATTTATACTTTTGTATTCAGGAACCATGATACTGATTTCGTCAGTGGCTGGACTAATTTAGATTTCTACCAACAGTGCATAGGGTTTTAAATCTCATCATAAGCTCAAGAATAGTATGGCAATTGCAATGAATTCAGTACATAGAGTTGAGAGTATGAGCTGTTATAAAAGCTCAAAGTTTTAGAGAGGAATAGAAACTGTGGAAAGAAACAGAGTAGGGAAAGAAAGAGTGTGGTGAGGGAGAGAGAGGGAGAAGAAGATAGAGAGGGAGAGAGAGAATGAGAAAGAGAGAGAACAAAGATGAGAATTTTGGTTTTGTTCTTTTTTATAATTTATTTTAGTTTATTTACATTTCAAGTGTTATCCCATTACCTGATTTCCCTTTCTCCCAGAAACCCCCTATCTTTTCCCTTCCCTGCTTCTGTGAGTGTGTTTCTCCGCCCACCCATCCATTCCTGCCTCTCCACCTGGATTCCCCTAAACTGGGGCATCTATTGAACCTTCATAGGACCAATGGGACCTTTATTCCCATTGATGACTGACAAGGCTGTCTTCTGCTACATATTCAGCTGGAGCTATATGTACTCCTTGGCTGGTGGTTTAGTCCCTGGGAGCTCTCAGGGGTCTGGTTGGTTTATATTGTTGTTCTTCCCATGGGGTGGCAAACCCCTTCAGTTCCTTCAGTCCTTTCTCTAACTCCTTCATTGGGGACCCCGCATTAAGTGCAATGGTTCGATGCATCCACTTCTGAATTTGTCAGGATCTGGCAGGGCCTCTCAGAAGACAGCTATGCCAGACTCCATTCAGCAAGCCTTTCTTAGCATCCACAATAGTGTCAAAGTTTGGTGACTGTATATGGGATGAGTCCCCAGGAGGGAAAGTCTCTGGATGGCTTTTCCTTCAGTCTCTGCTCTGCACTTTATATTTGCTCCCATGAATATTTTGTGCCGCTTTCTAAGAAGGACTGAAGCACCCACACTTTAGTCTTCCTTCTTCTTGAGCTTCATGTGCTCTGTGAATTGTATCTTGGGTATTCAGAACTTATGAAGGCTAATATCCATTTATCAGTGAATGGATACCATATGTGTTCTTTTATGATTGGGTTACCTCATTCAGGATGATATTTTCTAGTTCCATCCATTTGCCTAAGAAATTTCATGAATTCATTGTTTTTAATAGCTGAGTAGTATCCCATTGTGTAAATATATCACATTTTCTGTATCCATTTCTCTGTTGAACGATATCTGAGTTCTTTCCAGCTTCTGGTATTATAAGGCTGCTATGAACATAGTAGAGAATGTGTCTTTTTTTAAACATTGGAGAATCTTTTGGGTATATTCCCAGGACTGGTATAGCTAAGCCTTCAAGTAATACTATGTCCAATTTTCTGAGGAACTGCCAGACTGATTTCCAGAGTGGTAGTACCAGCTTGCAATACCACCAGCAGTGGAGGTGCTAGGCGGTGGTGGTGCGTGCCTTTAATCCCAGAACTTGGGAGGCAGAGGTAGGTGGATTTCTAATAGCTGTGGATTTCTAATAGTTATTTCTAATAACTTCAAGTACTATATTGAATAAATATGGAGAGAGCGCAGCCTTGTCTAGTCCCTATTTTAGTGGGATTGCTATCAGCAAGATAGATAAACCTTAAGCCAGACTTAACAGAGAGCACAGAGACAGTACCCAAATTAACAAATTCAGAAATGAAAAGGGTGAAATAACAGAAACTGAGGAAATCCAAAAAATTATCATATCCTACCACAAAAGCCTATATTCAACAAAACTGGAAAATCTAGATGAAATGGGCAATTTCCTAGACAGATACCAACTACCAAAATTTAATCAGGATCAGATAGACCATCAAATGGTCCCATAACCCCTAAAGAAATAGAAGTGGTCATTGACAGTCTCCCAACCAAAAAAAAAGCCCACGACCAGGTGGCTTTAGTGCAGAATTCTATCAGACATTCAAAGGAGACCTAATGCCAATACTCTTCAAACTATTCCACAAAATAGAAACAGAAGGAACATTACCCAACTTGTTCTATGAAGCCACAATTTTGCTGATACCAAAACCACACAAAGATCCAACAAAAATGAGAACCTTAGACCAAATTCCCTTATGAATATTGATGCAAAAATAATCAATAAAATTCTTGCCATTGGAATCCAAGAACATATCAAAATAATCATTCAACATGACCAAGTAGGCTTCATCCCAGGGATGCATTGATATAAGGAAATCCATCAATGTAATCCACTACATAAACAAACTCAAAACAGCAGCAACAACAACAACAACAACAACAACAACAACACGTGGTCATTTCATTAGATTCTGAAAAAGCATTTGATAAGATTCAGCATCCTGAAATTCTTTGAGGGGATTTTGTGTTTCATCTTTAAAGGCTTTCTTCCTGTTTAACCTGTGTTCTCTTTTATTTCTTTAAGGGTTTTATTTATGTCCTTCAAGTCCTCGATCATCATCATGAGATATGATTTTAAATTAGAGTCTTGCTTCTCAGTGTGTTAGGGTATCCAGGACTCACTGTCATGAGAGAACTCGGTTCTAATGATGCCAAGTAGCCTTGGTTTCTCTTGCTTATGTTCTTGCCTTTGCCTTTTGCCATCTGGTTCTCTCTGCTGTTAACTGTTCTTGCTGTCTCTGATTGTGACTTGTCCATCCTCTAAGCCTCTGTGTCAGTATGCCTGTGAGACCAGTCCTCTCCTGGATGAATTTGGGTATGAAGTGCTATGATACAGGGTCAGCTCTGGAGATGCAGATAGAAACCAGAATGATCCTGTCCCCAGCTGTTCTTTGTTTCCTGTATACTGATGGCTCTGGGAGGATCCGTTTTGAGCCAGAAATTTGAACACAAGTTGTGTTTTTACCTGTGTTAACAGGTGTGTCAGCTCTCCAGGGAGACCAGCTTTCTATTGGTGGTATTTGTGTATGTAGTGCTGTGGCACAGGATCAGCTCCAAGGCAGACAGAAACTGGAAGGGTCATGTCCTTGGTTCCTGGGTCCTGAGACTTCTGGGCAGGTTCCTCTGAGCAAATGTAGTAGTCTTGCCTGTGCTCACAGGCTTGTCTGCACGCATGGGAGGCTAGCTTTCCCCTAACACTATTTGGCTATGAAGCCCTGTGCCAAGAATCAGCTCCGGATCAGCAGAATTTTGTTTTCTTAAAAATCCCAGTTATATCATGTGAGTATGTTTTAATCTCAGGTGTGGGATATGGGGATGCTTCAGCTTTGTAACCACCTTTAACTATGATTGCCTCATGATCTAGGGGATATTGAGAAGAAGAAGATGAAGGAGCAGGAGGAAGAGAGGAAGAGAATGAGGGGGAGGGTGAAGAGGAAAAGGTAGAAGGAGGTAGCTGGTCACCACTTCTGCTTGCTATTTGCTAAGTGTTTATGAGCAAAGAATGAAAAGAAGTTGGAGGTATCTTCCTACGAAGATTGGACAGGCCCCAAGAAACAAGATTTTGCTAATCAGCAGAAAGTAGTCTATTTAGTTGGCTGAAAAGTTCTAGGACTCCCTTTCTGACTACATTTCTTTTTTTCCTATTTAGTGTTGGGAATAGGAAGGGATTAGGGTGGAATAAATGTTGGGAGATAGAGTATTAAGAACCCAATAAAATATAAATTATCTAAAAAGGCACACCAACACCTCTCTCTCTCTCTCTCTCTCTCTCTCTCTCTCTCTCTCTCTCTCTCTCACACACACACACACACACACACACACACAGAGTGAGAGAGAGAGAGAGAGAGAGAGAGAGAGAGAGAGAGAGAAATGAAGAGTGCAAGTCAGAAAGGTGTGTGGAAAGGGAGGGAGAAGGAGAAAAAGAAAACCATACTGTGAGAGAAAATGGACTATTTTTCAACAGTTAAGTTACTTGACTTTGTCTTCTAAAGTATTTTATTAAGGTCCCATTCAAATAGAGTGGCTCAGTGTCTTGACTATCTTGGTGGTGTGTGTGTTTGTATGTGTATTCATCCATTCATAAAGACTCTTAAATATCAAAGCAAGTGTTTAAATAAAAGAGCAAAAAAGCTGAAGATACCACTTAGCTTGTTTTTTTTTTTATTGCTGTAGCTACATATCTACGACAGAATAATTTATAAAGAATAGAGGGTTATGGCAGGTGTAGTGATTTACGAATTTAATCTCAGCCCTCAGGAGGCAAAAGATCTCTATGAAATCAGCCTTGTTCTTACAAGTCAAGGCTACCTAGGACTACACAGTATGACACAACTTAAGAATGAGTGAATGAATGAGCAAATATATAAATATATAAACAATTAAGTAAGCAAATCAATCAGTCAATCAATAAATTGATCAATAAATTGAAAATTTTGTGCCTTTAAAATCTGAATGCAGAGAATTCCCAGAGCATCGTTCTTGTATCTGGTGAGGGACTCTTTGATGTAACCAAATGTGAAACAGAGCATCATATTAGGTGACAGAGTCAAGCTTGCTAGGATAAGTGTTTCTTCCTCTTCTTATAAATCCATAAAATCCATTATGAGAGACCTATCCTCATGGCTTCATCTACTCCTAGTTACTTCCCAAAGGATCCATTCTCTAAATACCATCACATATTTCTTTGAGAATTAATTTTTTACCATGCAAATAAAGTAAATTATCATTTTAAACAAATATATGCTTATTTGTTTATTTTGCTTATGTTCTTAAGTGTAGGTGTGCATGTATCATGGCATACATCTCTCTGGAGTTGGTTCTCTCCTGCTGCTTTGTGAAATCTGCTCAGGCTTAGGCAATAGCACCTCAACATGCTGAACCATCCTGCCAGCTCTAAGTTGTCCTCCCCTGTTTTAGACCAAAGTGTTCCAGTGCCTATTTAGAATAATCTACCTTAATTACTCCTCAACTATATTTTATTGAATGTCTTCATCTATCTGTTGTATTTTTATACTCATTCCTTTGTGTATCTGTTACTTCTGCAAGCACAGTAAAAATACAAGCAATAAATTGTTTTTTCAAGAGAGACTCTCTCTGTGTAGCTCAAGCTATCCTCAAACCTGTGATACTCTTGCCTCAACCTAATTCATACAAGCATGCATCCTCCATCAATCTACCCATTCATTCATTCATTCATTCATTCATTCAACTACTCTTCTACCTGTTTATCCATTTGTGCATATATCCACCCACCCATTTGTCCACCATCTATCCACCCACCCATTAAGTCATCTATCTACTCACCCACCCACACTTTTACCCATCCATCTATCCATACATCTAACTACCTACCCACCCATCCCTTCATCTACCTCCTTATCCATCCATCCACCTCCTTACCCATTCATGTATTCACTTACACATTCATGCCTCTACGCACCCATCGATCCTTTCACCCACCATCCAGGTATGTATTCACATGTGCTACCTACAGAAGTTCTAAGTTCTGAGAATAAGAAATAAGAAACAGTCCTACTCCCTAGAATATGATTCCTTCTTATTTCTCATTTTTCTTTTAACTCAGTCTCTGTTTTTTAATCACATTACCTATGAGAACATATACAGGAATTTTGTACTTGCTATTTTCAGCAATGATTTCCTCTAGGTGTATGAAGGGTTTACAATCTTTATAATATGATCACAATCCATACTTATATATGTCCCTGACCACACCATGTTCCCTCTGCAACCCTTCTATGTAGATGAGTCACTGCCTTGTCCTATTTTTCATTCATTTCTTCATAGTAAGATCTTACGTGACTATGCTTATGTGTTTGCTTGCTTGGTGTCTGTCTCCTCACTAGACAGGAATTCTTGACTGTTTTTAGTCACACTGCTTTGAATTTTGCACATAGAACAAGAAACTCGTTTCCCAAAGCTGTTGGTCAAACATCCTCTTTGTTGTTTGACATAGGTGAACTTTAAGGAAGTCATTAAAGTGAAATAAGCCAGACCCAGAAAGATAGTTATGGTATGTTGTCAAATTTATGCATGGAATCTAAAAACTAAAGAAACAAACCTCTAGAACAGTGACTCACAAGCTGTGTGTTGTGATCCCTTTGTGGGGTTGAATGACCCTTTCACAGGATACACTTAAGACAATTGGAAAATACAGATATTTATATTACAATTTATAATAGTAGCAAAATTACAATTATGACGTAGCAACAAAAATAATTTTATGGTTGAGGGTTACCACAAGAGGAACTGTATTAAAGGCTTACAGCATTAAGAAGGGTGAGAACACTGGTCTAGTGGAATGAAGAAAGGTAATCAAAATGGATTATCATTAAAAATGAGAGATAGAGTGTTGTGGAGAGGGAATATTCACAATATACCACAATATACAGTACATAAGTGAATGAAAATATTGTTTATAAAATTATAACATACACAATGAGTATATGCAATAACATTTTTTTAGAGAATAGCATGTGTGTGTGTGTGTGTGTGTGTGTGCGCATATATGAATATGTGCTTCTGGGAGTTGTATTCAGTGTTTGTAGCAAGTCTTTTAACATTCATATGTATCCAGTAAGTAAAAGTTTTTAAGGTATTTTAGACCCACAGCCTGCATGATTTGAACAGATATTTTGATTCTACCTCCATTTTGCTTGAATCAGCAATAATGTTGTATCCCTACTTGAAATGTAGCTCACCCCCCAGAAGTGTCATTAATAATGAGACTTTCCTCTGATTTTTAAGATGCCACTTTGTCATCCTCTAGTGATAGTAGAGGAGATGGATTGCAAAGCTGTGGGTGAGATTAAAGCCTACTCTGAACATGCCAATAAAATGACATTCAGCTATCCAGTGTCTCAGCCATCATCAGAAAATTCTTTTCATGTAGTAATTGGGAACTAACATATAAATTCATATCTGGATAATGTGCATTAGTGAGAGATCATGGAACACTCAGCCCTAAGTAGAATGTATTCATTAAACCTTTCATCTCAAGGCTCAGTGGTTGATAAAGAAGAGGAGGTAGAAACCCTAGAACAGGGACAGGTGGTGGATGATTCCAAGAAAACCAATCCCTCCAGACACAGCAGGACTGATACATACATGAACTCACAGAGACTGTGGCAGAATCCACAGGGTTTGAGCATGTTAAAGCTAGATAGTGCCCCAGCACTTAGAGGTGGAAGTCGATATGGTCTCTTATCCTTAACTAAAAGGAATTTGCAATGACTACCTGGTTGAAAAAGGGGGAGGGGGGATTTTCATTAGTGGTATCTCACTGGGTATATTAATTACACTTCACAGTAAGCCCTATTTCCAGAAATAGCTGACCAATAAAAAACAAACCCAGGGCCAATTTTCTAGACTATTTATCGTGTATATCTTTGGAGATTGTGTTTTGTTTTGTTTTCCTGGTCTTTTGCATGTACATTTTGTTTTCTGTGTCAATTTCACATATATATGTTTTTGTCTTTGTGGATATTTTAAAAAGAGAAACAAACATGCTTGGCATTGTTTGGGTGGGGATAAGTTGAGGATCTGTGAGTTCATGTTGGGGTATGAAAAATTATAATCTGAATATATTTATAATTTTTTTCCATAATAAAAGCCCAGCCTAGGCTGTGTTCAATAAATGTGGGTCTCAGGATCAAGCTACCTCAGCTGTCCTTGCCTTCAATCTTGTTTGAAATAGGTCTTTTTGATGTGAGCTACGGTTTACTTCAGGATAGTTGTTCTCCAAATTTGGATCTCTGAACTCAGGCCCTCCTGCTTTCACTGGAAGCAATTTGATCACATTATCTCCTAAGTTCAACAGAAAGGCAAACTTTTTATATCAATGACCATCCTTTATATCTAATGTCTATCTTTCCATAATATACTCCAACTTATAAAATAGATAAACAATACCCAATTCAGTACTGCCTAATAGAAACTTATTTAATTCATATGTTCTAAAAATTTTATAGGATTCTGACTAAAGAAGCATGAATAGATAACTAAAATTAATTTTAAAATGCATTTCATTTCAGTTGTCATTGAAAAGCATTAGCTGTTAAATGAAACATCAATGTAATACATTGTTCATGCCCCAATTATTAATTTCAGAAACCTGCATTAACTTCAGTCTAAAATATTATGAGAAAATGGGAAAAATATTCAAATGATGAGTTTTAAATTGTGTGCTGTTCTGAATAGTATTAATTTTTCATTCATCCTACGTGGATGGGAATCATACCCTTGGGTGGGGAGTCTGTTCTATCTATGCAGTATATAATATATTATATTACCTTATTATTAGTTATTTAGTGCCTGTCTCAGATGATCAGATCTACTGAAGGATAAAGGAAGTTAAAGGTGGGGAGATAGAGTGAGAGAGCACAAGGATAAGACAAAGAGCAAGAGCAAAACATTCTCAATATGTTTTTTTAAAGCATGTACACAATGGTCTAACTTACTCTCACAAGGCCTTATTTCTTAGAGATTTTAAACATTTACTAAGTCAGTTAGAATAGTTTTCTACATCCCTGAGTTTACAGAGGGCATGTCGTAATACTGCTAAATCCTCTTCATTCCCACAAGTTACCCTCCTTTCAAATTCCTGCAAGATGCACAGGCCTGGCGTTAGATTAGGATTGATTGTGGTGATGAGGAAATCAAAGAAAAAACAACAACTGACCTTCAAGAGTCACAGATTGTCCTTTATTCAGGACAATGAGGAACATCCATCTCTCCACAGGAAAAGGAACCGTATATGCATGGAACAAGAGTCTCAGGGAACTTTATTGGCAGATGAGAGTCTTGGGGTAGAAGATTCTATCTGTAGATCTGTTCTTCATGGTGTCAAAATTGTAATTACCCACAGAGGTTGGTGTGGCCTTGTCAAGAGGACAGATATTTTTCAGGTAGTAGGGAGATTCATTAGTTGATAAGCACATACTCTCAAGCTCCCTTGTCAGGGGTTCTCACATCTTAGTAGCCTGAACACAGTATCATTGAATCCTTGATTTGGAAAAGGTGGTACAACTTCAGACTTCCCTACAAGGATTGTCATAAAGCCTAGCAGGCACATATGAAATTCCTACCCCAGTTCTTTAGTCCACCTTAGGCTTCTGGTCCATTGTTTTTTTATTTCAGACCTTGAGAGCAAAGGGGGGAAAGAGTGCCATGTTCATCTGGCTGTTGGCTACTTACTGTGGTTGACGTTGGTTTTTGTAGGGCCCATGGGGACATAAATCAGGTTGTTCCTTTGCAGCAGGAGGACCATTTTAAGTTGGTTGTATGACTTTTGTTATGTCCTCCTAGAGAAGCCTCTCGAAATTTAAAGGGCTACAAGTGGCTGATTTGGTTACAAAATGAAACTAAGAGATTGCTCCAGAAGGTGGAGAGGAGAGGAGAGAAATAGAAATAGGAAACACGGAGAGTAGCCATGAGAGATAAGTGTCCATAGATAGTAGCTTCCATATATATGGGTAAGGACTCATAATGTGTCTTAATGGGCTGTAGATGTTTGGCAGGAGTGAGTTGGGTCAAAACAGGGAGAAGAATTGTATAATTAATAGGTTAGAGGAGAGTTATAGATTGTTCAAGAATGCCGAGAAAATAGGGGATGGTAAGAAGCCAGAAAATGTGGAAAAATCTTGGGATGTTTGCTCTGAGTATAAGACCTGGGAAGGAGTCAGTCTTTATGTAAAAATGTAGCTTGAGATGTATGTGGATCCATAATGACAAGGGGGCAGTGGCAGCCTGAGGGACCATGGATTTCGTACCAGGAAACTCAGTAATGTTGAGTGGGTCAGAGACCCCAGTAGCCAGGTGTCCAACTAAGATGGTAAGCAGAAAACTGGTCCTTCTTAGAGTCCTGACCCAGAACAGGTGACCATACTCCCCACACTGGTGATATAGCCCAGAATAGAGTTTTCCATACCTAATGAGGTATCTAGAGGCTTTGAGGGTTTAGCCAAAAAGCTGGCTTCTCCGACATTTCTGCAAAAGGTATTTTATCTCTTGTCCATTCTCCATTTTACACAATGAAATTTCAATAAAAGATATGAACTGGCTTTTCTTTAAACCAAGAACTGCCCTGGGAGAAAGCCTTTGTTTATAGAGCCCACTGCCTGAGAAGGCCCCACAATGCTCCCTTACTTGCCACCTCTAAGCTAAGCTGGAGCTCCCACTCCTCTATCCCTGGGCTCCTCAGCTCTCTGGTGCAACTCCATTCTTGGCTCCTTCATGACTTCCATTGGAGTCTGGATTTCCAGGAGTCTGAGGACCCCCAGCCCTGGCCTCACAACAGGTCTGTGGAGCCCTGACCCTCAATTCGTGACTCCTCTGTGTGGTTTTCCAGCATCAACTACATGCCCTGGAATCAGGGAATGCCAGCTTTGAACTCGCACATTTTAGGATGCATCCCCCCCCCTGAGCTGTGTTGCAGCACTTTGCAGGGTAAATTCAGTCTAGTATCTTTACATTGCCTGCCCACCAGCATTCCCATACCTCAGTGGTGGGGTAAAATGTAGAACTACAGCAGCCCAGGAGTTCTGGACCTCAGTGCACAGATAGAACCTTCAATTGGGTGAGTAAGTGGAACTGACTGTTTTAAGAGATATTGAATTCTTTTTGTGATGGGTATCCAGCTCTCTTGTGCAGAGATTAAAGGGAGAGGTAAGAGTAGAAGATAAAGATTGCAGTGCAACTGAAAGAAGTAATCTAGGACAAATGTTTGCTTTTAGGTTCAGTTCTTTGGTCTAGTAGCTAGTCCCACCACCAGGAATGTTGGTGCAAAGTAAGTTGTCAGAAGCCACAAGGGGCTTCAGAGGATTGAAGGGAAAGGGCAGAAAACAACAGAATATTAATGTTATATATATATATATATATATATATATATATATATATATATATATATATATTTGTATGAAAGAGAAGAATACTCCTTACATCCAGATATATTCTACGATGTCCAAGTATCTCCTTACTAATGTATCAGGACAAATGGAGTTCTTGTGGGTTGAGAACAAGTATGGGAGCTTACATGGAGCACACCTGTTTAAACATAGGAAGAAGTCTGGTTATTTTAAGGGAGCTGGGTACACTAAATGAAGCATTTAAAAGGCACGTTCAAATGTAAGCACTAGTCTCTGGCATAAGGAGCAAGAATCTGGAAGCTTAGTATGAGAAGTTAGTTAAAGTAATAGAGAAACAGAATCCTATAGAATCCTCCTTATTGGATTGTCTGGCAAAGTTTCAAGGATGTCAGTTTGATATTTTGAATAACTTCCTAAGCCTGTGATATTGATGACATAGTATCTGGCAGCTTCCTTTGACTATGGAATGAAAGTGGTTAGGTATGGAATAATACATTATAGCTGTGTGAGAATTACTCTTCCAGAAAGAAATAGTGTTCTAGAATTTGCAAATACAGCTTTTAGATTTGCCCTCAGCATTTAAGAAGATAGGATTGTTTCTCAGCTATATGTAGACAGTGTCGAGTTGAAAGAAGCCAAGAAGTATCTTATTTCTACAACTGACAGGTCATTTAGACAAAACTAAACAGAGAAATGCTGGAGGTAAATGATATCATTATATATATATTATTTATATATACTACTACATGTTTTATATATATAATATTTAACTCAAACACACAAAAAATATACCTTCTTTTCAGAACTCATGCAAATTTCTATAAAACTGCCCACATAGTTGGATACAAAACAAGTCTCAAAATGTATATAACAATTTAACACAATTTTCAGACAGTGTCAGGCATGGCTCCTTCATGTTTTCTTTAAAATTTTACATTCGTTTATTTATTTGTTAAAGGAAACAAAACAGTGCACTTGAGGAAGTCAGAGGATACCTTTCAAGAATTGGTTGTCTCCATCCATGTCATGGGTTCAGGGAGGTATATAACTTTACGAATTGAGCAATCTTGCTATCCTGGGTATTGACTTTATTTATTTATCTATTTATTTGCTTATTTATTTGTTTGTTTATTTGCTTATTTATTCTGCCCAACATGACTAGATAAGCAAATAGTGCAGAACCTCAAGTGTATGAAAACTGAGCTTCAAGTTCCCATAGTGTTGCACTGACATAATCAAAATTGTGGGAAGCATTCATTTCTCTGGAATGAAATTTTCATAGTCTTGTGAGTTTCTAAGTAGGATTTGAATTCTTAAGACAGGACATGAGGAAGTAGGAAGATAAGTCTGTTGGCATTGTGGTACTCTTGAAGTCCAATACTGTAAAGGGAGAGACAAGAGGGTCACAGAGGTTTACTAAACTGTTTAAATAACTAAACTGGCTATGACCAGGCCATATAGGCACACACGCACACACCACCCCCTCACCCTCTGCCTCTATCTTCCAAGAACTGAGATCACAATGCATGTGTGTATATGTCCCTTTTTTAAAGATGCGGAAATAAACCATCTCAGCCTAATAGGAAATTGGTGTTTAGTCTGATCCACTCTAGGATCACTTTCTTTACCTATCTATTTAAGAATTAAATGTCTCCCCCAGTTTCTGAGGAACCACCAAACTGATTTCCAAAGTGGTTGTACTAGCTTGCAATCCCACCAGGAGTGGAGGAGTGTTCCTTTTTCTCCACATCCTTACCAACACCTGCTGTCTCTTGAGTTTTTAATCTTAGCTATTCTGACTGGTGTAAGGTAAAATCTCAGGGTTATTTTGATTTGCATTTCCCCAATGACTAATGATGTTGAACATTTCTTAAGGTGCTTCTCTGCCATTCGAAATTCTTCTGGTGAAAATTCTTTGTTTAGCTCTGTACCACATTTTTTTTAATAGGGTTATTTGGCTTTCTAGAGTATAACTTCTCCTCCTCCTCCTCCTCCTCCCCCTCCTCCTCCTCCTCCTTTTCCTTAAGTTTTTTTTTATTCGATATATTCTTTATTTACATTCCAAATGATTTCCCCTTTCCTGGATCCCCCCTCACTGAAAGTCCCATAAGCCATCCTCCCTTCCCTTGTTCCCCCATCCACCTCTTCCCACATCCCTGTTCTGATATTCCCCTACACTGCTGCACTGAGCCTTTCCAGAACCAGGGGCCACTCCTTCCTTCTTGGACATCATTTGGTATGTTGATTGTGTCTTGGGTATTCCAAGCTTCTAGGCTAATATCCACTTATCAGTGAGTGCATACCATGAGTGTTCTTTTGAAACTGGGTTACCTCACTTAGGATGATGTTCTCTAGCTCCATCCATTTGTCTAAGAATATCATGAATTCATTATTTCTAATGGCCGAATAAGTACTCCATTGTGTATATATACCACATTTTCTGTATCCATTCCTCCGTTAAGGCACATCTGGGTTCTTTCCAGCTTCTGGCTATTGTAAATAGGGCTGCTATGAACATTGTGGAGCATGTATCCTTATTACATGCTGGGGAATACTCTGGTATATGCCTAGGAGTGGTTTGGCAGAATTCTCTGGAAGTGTTGTGCTCAGTTTTCTGAGGAACTGCCAGACTGATTTCCATAGTGGTTGTACCAGTTTGCAATCCCACCAGCAGTGGAGGAGTGTTCTTCTTTCTCCGCAGCATCCTGGCCAAGACCTCCTGTCTCCTGAGTTTTTCATCTTAGCGATTCTGACTGGTGTGAGATAAAATCTCAGGGTTGTTTTGATTTGCATTTCCCTAATGACTAATAATGTTGAACATTTCTTAAGGTGTTTCACAGCCATCTGAAGTTCTTCAGGTCAGAATTCTTTGTTTAGCTCTGTACTCCATTTTTTTGATAGGGTTATTTGGTTTTCTGGGGTCTAACTTCTTGAGTTCTTTGTATATATTGGCTATTAGCCCTCTCTTGGATGTAGGCTTGGTGAAGATCTTTTCCCAATTTGTTGGTTGCCATTTTGTCCTTTTGACAGTGTTCTTTGCCTTACAGAAACTTTGTAATTTTATGAGGTCCCATCTGTCAATTCTTGATCTTAGAGCATAAGCTATTGGTGTTCTGTTCGGGAAATTTTCCCTGTGCCCCTGTGCTCAATGCTCTTCCTCAGTTTCTTTTCTATTAGTTTCAGTGTGTCTGGTTTTATGTAGACACTTTCAGAGGATCCTGTTATACCACTCCTGGGCATATACCCAGAGGATTCCCTGGCATGCAATAAGGACACCTGCTCTACTATATTCATATCAGCCTTGTTTATAATAGCCAGAAGCTGGACAGAACCCAGATGTCCCTCAGTGGAGGAATGGATACAGAAAATGTGGTATATTTACACAATGGAATACTACTCATCAATTAAAAACAACGAATTCATGAAATTCTTAGGCAAATAGTTAGAACTGGAAAATATCATCCTAAGTGAGGTAACCCATTCACAAAAGAAGACACATGGAATGTAGTCACTGATAATGGGATAGTAGCCCAGAAGCTCTGAACACCCAAAACACAATTCACATATTGAATCATTCCCAAGAAGAAGGAAGGAGAGAGCCCTGGTCCTGGAAAGGTTTGATGCAGCAATGTAGGGGATTACAAGGTCAGAGAAGTGGGAGGAGTTTGATTGGGGATCTGGCAGAGGGAAGACGGCTATGGGACTTATGGTGACAGGGGAACCAGAAAAGGGGAAATCATTTGGAATCTAAACAAAGAATATAGAAAAAATAGTGTTAATTGTCTCCTGTCTTCCCTCGGGAAGAAATAGAAATAGGGATGGTTTATTAAGAAGGAGAAAGTAAGGGCTGTAGGAATGGCTCCTGGTAGCTCAAGATCACAAATAACTCCAGTCACCAGGTATCCAACCCCCTCCCCTGACCTCGGTGGGATCCTATATTCTATGTGTTACACATACATAAGCATTCAGGAATACACACTTACAAAAAGGGGAAACAATCATAAGAATAGGAGTGAGCTACTGAGTTGAGGGAAATGCCCCAAAGCTTTGGCCCAAGAGTCATGACTCTTAATAGGACATTCAAAAAGCATCCACTCTTTATGACCTTACTTTTTTTTGCTTGCTATATTTACCATATAAAGTTCAAAAGGTAAACAGATTTCAATTTTCATCTGCCAACTCCCTTCATTCATAGGTTAATCTTTTTTTTTAATGAAAACAATCTTGTTTTCATACATTATATTCTGACAGAATTTTCCCCTCTTTTAACATTTTTAAGGTCCTGCCCACATTTCTACCCACCAAGCTTTATATCATTTTGTTTATCTCTCTTAAAACAAACAAACAAACAAACAAACAAAAAAACAAACTATGAACAAACAGAACCCCCCAACACAAATTTACATGATAAAAGCTAGATTGTCTTGTGGTTTCACCTGAAGCCTTGATTTATGGAGAGGAACACAATTCTTTCTCTAACCCAGAAGTTCCTTCAAAGAGCCTGTAGTGGCTCAAAGCCAGAACCCTGGGGGAGCCATCAATTTGGAACCAGAAAACTCAACTCTTCCCACTCTAAAGGGTTGTGATTATCTGTTCCAAGGCCACTGAATGCTTGGTCTGTGATGCTTTTAAGATATCTGTGCTCCCTTTGCACAACATTAGCTTCCCTCAGACTTTGTTTCAGTGTGTATGTGATAGCTTTCCTGTGAATGTCTCATTCTCTGTCTCTTTGCAGGTTGTATGTAAAATGCTGTACTTCTAATAAACTTGCTTGGCATAAAACATACCTTATGCAA